>JASDQU010713500.1:2972-27227 GCA_032191745.1 Picea mariana | reverse complement strand
ATGTTAGTTAAGCAAAACACACATACACATCAAAATCTCTAAATGTCAATGAGCAAATAGGAATAACAGCAAGCTAGATAAATCCTATTCTTTCAAGATGATAACATCCCTTAGAAAGCCAATATAACAAACTTAAAGCAAAAAATTAGACAAACATCACCTCATAGATATAGATTTGACATCAATTTGCATCCACACACATAGATAGTACACCTTCTTGAGCTCCAAAGTCCTTTTTTTTTATTCAAATATAAAAATGTTACAGCAATAGCATAAGAGCCTTCTTCTTCAAACTCCAATTAACTTCCTCAAGAGGGTCGACCTCTCTTAAATAGGCATGGGGATGGGGAAACGTAGGTAATGCATGCGTTTGAGAGGAATTTGAGATTAAGGAGTGAATTAAGGGAACGGGTGAGTGAAGGCGTAACTAATGGGAAGGGTGAGTGGAGTCAACGCATGGTTGATTGGAGGGCGTGAATTTATGGTAAGAGCGAGTGGGTGTATTTGGAGTGAGGCGTGGGCCACGATTTAGGGAGATTACGTGAGCATGAAGTGAGAAAGGGAAACATACGTAGGGTGAAGGGTGGAAGGTACGTGAGTCTAGGGAGAGATTGGAGTGTGGGCCATATGGGAGGTCGACCCCCCCATTACAATGATTTATTTTAATGTTTATTCATTTAAGAATAAACCAAACCTTTTTTAAATCAATATTTTAAGTTTTCCCAAAACTTAATTAATTGTCTCTTTCCAGGCTTTTTGAGTAAATTGACCTTTTTAGCGATAATAATCGCTTTTTAGCCTCGGAAGAAGGGAAATATGGGTTTACACTATGCTCTGGACCCAGAAACGACTGTAAATATGGCATCTGAGAACATCTGATGCCATATTTTTACACTTATTGACTCAGAATTAATAAATTCCAATTTTGCGGGAATTTAATTAATTCGCTTAAAACTTTAAAAAAAACCTATCAGACTTAGCCGTAATTTTCAAACAACCCGGCCACTATGTTCTAGTATGAGCTTATATACATTCTGACACTAGACATTGGATTTTCCATGCCAAGACCTGCTTGTCAACACATACTTCGGCTTTGGAGCATGTCTTTTTTTTTTTTCGAGTGAAAAAACTCAGAAATTATTTAATCCTCTCACTAAGGTAAGAAGAAAAGATAATTAACAAGTAAAAAAAAAACACTCCGGAGTATGTGCCCACTCCCAGATCAAGGGTGACCAACAGCCTTTTACATTCTCTCATATTTAGAACACTTATTACAATAGTGGAAATACGGGAAAAGGGGCCTTTTCAGGGCCTGCTGAATCACTAAATTCTGCATGTATGAGCACTGCTTGCTCATTCTTTGGCGGCTCTTCAGGAAATCCAGCTTGTGCAACCTGGTGGATAACACAGTGCACATAGCACTCAATGTGTTCTAACTTCAAATGGCATTGCGGTTCTCTTTTTCTTTCCTTGTACATAGCACTCAATGTTCGGAAGATAAAAGAAAAGGAAAATAAAGGGCTTGGAAAAATGTTGCATTGCAAACGAAGGGATGTAACGTACCCTCCAAAAAGGCACCCATAGACAAGACAATATGAGCCTTTGATATGTCAAGGATCCCATGCCCAAGAGTGCTTCCCCAAATCCACCTCATACTCATTACATGGTCTAGAAAGGGTCTTCTTGGGAAACATTCCTTTACTTGGAGATTAGTCTACCCAATAGGGAACTGTTATCCCCATTTTGTGGGATAAGTAAGGAGATCATGTCTCAAAGCCCTCAAGTTGTAGATATGGAGTGTTGAGAGACTACATGACCAACAATGTCCACTTGCACATACAGAAGCCCACTTTATCACCAAATTTGATCCATTGCCAACGCATCCACAACACTAGCTAGCTTCTGGAAGGCAGAAGGGTCTTGCTCCATGTGGTACAAGTTAAGTATTGTGGCAGGTAATCACCCTAATATTTAAGGCATTTGAACATGTATTTAAACTGCTTTTGATTATAGAATGCCTGCTTGGACATTATGCCTTTGATCTTGTTTCACCATGGTGAGTGTCATAGATTTCTTAGTAAGTGGCCAACCTTTGGGAAAGGTTTGTGACTGGGGGTCCCTTGAGGGGTTATCGTACCATTCCCGACCATACTTACCACTTTCCACTCATTAAATTCCCATCATATTGTCCTCTTCTAGGTCCTTTGACTTTAGTGATTCGAGAAGGGCATGTACCTCATTTCATGGGAAGAAGGGGTTGAAGGCCCAGAGGGATTGTTGTTGGTTAAAAAAGATAAAATCCTATATATAAACCTTCCATATGCTTCGCCCAAGGATCCCTCGAGAAAGCAATGAAATGCTTCTCTGTAAGAAAAGGGGGACCTACAAAATAAATGATAATGAATGCTTAAGGGGTTAGTTGGAGGATGGGAGGTCTCATCACAAGCCGAACTATCATTATCATGGATTCTTAGCGGTATGACATTACCATCATCTGGTCACCAAGCCAGGGTAGTGGCTCTCACTTACACAACTGAGAGAAAGGGGGTCTCATCACAAGCCATCCTTCTCATTTCCGCAAGGTATTTGTGAGTGACACTGTCATTATCTGGACACCACGCCAGGACAGTGGCCTTCAACTCGTTCCTTAAAAAATGCAAGAAACAAAGAATGGCAAGAAGATGGGCTTGGAAAAAATGCATTTGTAAACAATGGTGCCACACACCCTCTACAAAGGCACCCATTAATGAGATAATACGAGCCCTTGTATGTCATGAAACTCAACGACCTATGAAGTCTAAACCCCTTCCACCTCATCATCCATTACATGACCTTGAAAGGCCGTCCTTGGGAGAATCCCCTACTTGAAGGATTTGATTTACCCAATGGGATTCCTATGACACCCCTCCCATACTTAAACTCGATCAATTGTATAGGGTTTTGAGCATTTGTTTAATTTGATGAAGTAGTTTTGATGCATATGTTTAGGTGCCTTACTTATTAGACTTGGTTTACACTTGTCATGATATTTTTGACTTGAGATCTTTGAAGGGCGTACCCTTTTGTTTTGCAGGACCTTGCTTGGTGGCCAGTTTTGGGAGAACAAGTCTAGCTTGGGCTTCCATGGCACTTCAAGCCCACAAGTTGGATGCCAAGGGCCCACATGCCGAATCATGATGACTTGCCTTTGGAGGCCTAGAAGACAACGTGGAAGACATGACCTAGCCCTTACATGCCAAACATTTTTCCTAGGAGAGGAAAAACGTCACTTTTGGAGGCTTGACGTCACCTAGAGGGATAGAGTTTGGTGGTGAAGGTGTTGTTCGATGACATGTGGCACGTTTTGAAGGAAGGAGGCTTGAAGACCATGAAGAAAGGACTTGGATGAGTGACAAGTGGCCTTTGGAGGCCTAGCCATGCATCTACTACCCCAACGACTCAAAGTGCCAAAATGTCCCCTAAAGGAATGACGTCACCTTGCTTTAGGGTTTATTTTGTGTAAAAGTGAATTTTAAGTGAATTGTTTCATATTATTTTGATGCAAGGGGTAAGATAGGGGTTGTTGACCCGTTATCTTATGTTTTACCCTTGCTAAGTGGACAAACTATGTGATAGACATTTTTTATAAATAGAGATCATGAAATCTCATTTTGAAACATGACTCTCCCATTGTGAAGAGCTAAGGACTGAAATTTTCGCTACCTTGAAGCTTTTTGTTCTCTTGTGCTATGGTATGGTGCTTTCTTTGGTTATGGACTACATGATGGTGATGCGCTATCTCTTGGAGGTCTTTTCTAGCTATTTGTGGTGGTTTATCTTGGCATGTTATGGTTTATCTTGTTGTTATCTGGATTGGTAAGACATCTTATTTGTTGCTATCATTTATAAGTCAAGCTCAAGGTTGATTTTTGCCAAGTCTAGGTAGGGAGTATACGTGTATACACCCCTACATTAGCTCCATCATAATTTTAAGCATATAATTATTGTTTGCAAGGGTTTGTTAAGGAAGTATAAGGATATACACCCCTTAGTTTAAACCCTAGCTAGGTTACTTGCCTTGGGGAATAAGAGGATTTATACCCCTAAGGAGGTAGTAGCTCCAGCTCTTTAATTTTGACCCCATTAACCCATTAATCAAAGGCACTAGTCATTGCATTGGAGAAATAAAACGTTGCATTGGTAAACATGAAAATTTGAAGTTCTCTCACTTGGATATTGTTTTTTGAGCCCTAGGCTATCTTGCCTCATTGAGGCGTCCTCTTTCACCCACTAAAACTTGTTGTTGTAATAAAACTATCCTATAGCCATTAGGGCTGCATAAATCTAACCCTCTAAACCTAGATAACTCCTAAACTAACCCTAGAAACTTGCTAAAATTTTTCCCTAATGATCTACTAACCTAGGCACATATTTTAGGCTGATTTAGTGTGATTTTCATTGGCTGAATTTTCTGTTATAATGCTTGGTTTGATACAGCTATAAGGCTGATAAATATCAATGTAGTAAAAATTTTGTGACAGCCTTGCTTTTATGCTAAAGTCTTGCTCTTTCATTCTTGAGTTGAACTAGTCATTACTAGCTTGTCTCTTGCTTACTCAACTAGAATTTTAGCACTTATTTTGCAGCTCTTATTATCTTTTATATGCTGATATATATCACTGATTGTTGCTGCAATTAGGGACAGAAAGATTAACGTTCTTGTCCACATAACAAACTGCATTGTATACTTGGTTTTCATTGTGTCTCAGGCAGGTATTTTCTCTTAGAAAGTCACTTAAAGCATTAGCAACCTCAAGCTACCCTAAAGACTCGTTACCAAGTTCCCTTTTCCATCTAGAGAATTGACCTTTAGGGGCATCCATTCATACATCTCATTTTCCATCTCAATCCCCCCTAGGGTCATTGGGATTCACCCCTTGAGGTGACTACCTCACCTCTTAAGTGATGAGAACATCTGCCTAAGGTGACAGTGGGTAGGTTCTCTCCAAGTTGTCGCCAATTGGTGGTTGGGTTGGGCTTTTCCCAACCTACAACTTGTGCGATAACATTTTGGCACTGTTGTCAGGGAGAATTTTGAATCCTCTTCCAAACCCTAATGACACTTTGGTAAGCTATCCCAAAGCCTCTCCCCTAGCTTTCCTGGCGACTCCACCCAAGGGATGTTCCCTTTTTCCCCTTTTTGATGAACTCTTCTTGAAGCTCATTTGGCGACTCTACCTTCCTAAAACCCTTCCTCTTCCAAGCGTTTTCCCCCTGGGAGGTTCAAATCTTCTAAGGTCTACCAAAGAAGGCCTCCCCTCAAGCCTCCCGTTGTCAAAACCGTCTTCCACGGTACCCTTCTCCTTGCTCCAATGGCTCACCCTTGGGAAAAAGACCTTTACAAATCCCTTAACATGTCCACTATCCAAGGATATCCCAATGCAATGCTAAAATAGTCAAACAAATGGTTGCCAAAGTTCCCAAGGAATAATGTAGTGACTACTGAGGATCATCTTTACATCATAGGTCGGGACATGGACAATGCAGGGATCGATCATGAGGATGTAGCCACGAGATTATTCGCTTCATCATTGAATGAAGAAGATCTTGATTGGTTCAAAGGCCTTCCTGACAATCATCTCACGTCTTATGAAGATTTTTCCAAGTTGTTTAAAAGCAGATGGTCAATAAAGAAAGACCGTGGGACGCTTGTAGCTCAATTCAAAAAGATAAAGAAAAAGGAGAATGAGATAGTGAATGAATTCAATACTAGATTTGACAGGTTGTACAGCCAGATTCCGATAGAGTTCCGTCCTACAGCTGCATAAGTCCGTCTCCTATATATGAATGCTTTTGAAGGGCAATTTCGCTTCATTCTGAAGGACAAGAAGCCCACATCGTTAGCACAGGCCAAAGAATACAGTGTTGACATTGAAGATAATCTTCGTGATTCGAGGGTGGATCCTTTTCAATACCCTCGTATCAAGGCAGAAGCAAAGACTAAGGTTTCCAACTGCAGCGCTTCTGATCCGATTGCCCACTTGACTCAGAAGATAGATCAAATGAGTACTCAGTTTACCTAAGTGAAAAACTAGATTATGGGTCGTTTGACTACTATAGAGAGAAATCAATCTGCTCCCAGACCTTAGTTTACCAGACAACATAGAGACACCACAGGTTGGAAACCGAGGCCTCAACAAGAGACAAAGGCCCCGGATACTTTGAAACCAGTTGGGATGGTTGACACAGAATCTTGGTGCCTTCCATGCCAAGAACCTCACAAAGAATATGAGTGTCCCTGACGAGATGAAGTCTCTCTTGATGAAATGAATTTCGTGAATATGATTTGCATTTTCCAAGAGGAACAAGTCACACAAGAATGGATCAACGAAGCCAGAAGACGGGGGGAAAGAGAGGGGAGACTTCGAGCCTTGAATCAGTTAACAAATGATCAGAAGGAGTTAAGGAGAAGGGAATATTTGACTTACACTAGAAGAAATAAAGCTTCAGCCCTTCCATGACACCCTGCCACTCCTCTTCCATCAACGGAGAAGGTGGCCCCATCACCTCCACCTCCACCTCCAATACATGAGTTGCTTCCTAAGCCAACTTCCACAGATGAGATTCAGTTGAATATAGAAGCTGCAACCATGTTTGGAAAACTGAATATGACGGTCCCTGTGATAGAGATGTGCAAGATCCCTTCTGTGAAAAGGGAAATCTTGAAGATATTACAGGTACCGATCAAGAAGGAAGACCCGCCTATCATTTTGGACACTATGTATCTTGATTGACAAAGAGATAAGAATCTTCCCTTCTATCTTTCATTAGGCATGAATGGCCTCTGCTTGAACATTTGCAGGCTTGATTCTGGGGCCTCAACGAATGTCATGTCGTTTAAGCTGATGGAACAACTTGGTTTGAAGACAACCCGACCCTATGGTAATGTATGTGGCATTGATTCTAAAAGGGTCAAATTTTATGGCTTATGTGAGGACGTTGAGGTTTGTTTTATTGATTTTCCACACATCAACCTCCTCATGGCCATAGTAGTGATTGATGTTCCAGATGCTTGGGGGATGCTCCTATCAAGGCGTTGGTCTTTTGCCCTTGGGGGTTTCCTTAGCATAAACCTTACCCATGCATACATCCCCATGGGTGATGGCACCTTTGAGATCTTGTTCAGCGGGGAAAAGAATGATAAACATGTGATGGATCCCAATGGACTTGATTACGTCAATGAGTGTGACTACGATGTGCCCCGTTATAGCGCAAGTTGTAGGTTGGGAAAAGCTCGATCCAACCACAAAGCAAGAGCTACAACTTGGGAATCCTACACCTAATGTCACCTCGATGTAGGTCCCGCACTTCAAGGCCTAATGTCACCTCAATGTAGGTCACGCATTTTAGACCAAGGCCTCTCACAAGAGGGAGAATTATTGTTAAAATGAGATCCTATGATCTCTATTTATACAAAATGTAGCTAACATGGTTTGTCCACAAATTAAGGAGTAAAACACAAGATTAGGGGTCAACAACCCTAATCTTTCCCTGTTAACAAAGTAATATTAAAAAATTCACTTAAAATTTCACTTTTTGCACAAGTAAAACCCTAATTTAGGAGGACGTCACCCCTTTAGGGGACGTTTTGCCACTTTGAGGAAATCGTTGGTGTTGCAGAAGCATGGATAGGCCTACAAAGGCCACATGTCAAGCATCTAAGCACTCTCATCATGGTGAAGACCCTTCTCCTCCTCAAATGTCCATGTGTCAAAAGAGTGCCACCTCACCACCATGCCCTAGTCCCCAAGATCATGATGTCAAGCTCAAAAGTGGAATGTTTTTCCCTTCCTGGGTAAATCGTTTGGCAAGCAAGTGGTGGGCTAGGTTGTCCAAGTCATCATCAAGGCCATCCAAGTATGATCTCTCTCATAGGGCATGCAGGCCCCTGGCATCCAACCTGTGGGCTTGTATCCCCATGGAAGCCTAAGCTAGGCTTGTTCTCCCAAAACTGTCCACCAACTAGGTCTTGCAAAGACAAATGAACACGCCCTCCAAGGATCTCAAGTCATAACATCATGATAAGTGAATCCAATCAATAAATAAGCCATCCAAGCATATGCATAAAAGATCACTATATAAAACAATTAACAGCTCAAAGACACTATGCGACTTGTCAAGCTTAAATATGGGAGGGTTGATGAGGTGTCCTATTGGGTAGGTCTTGCCCTAGGTCAAGGAGAGCTTCCAAAATATCCCTCTCTAATCCATGTAAAGTGGATGAAGTGGTAGGGGTCAAGACTCAATGGGCATAGGGCTCATGACATACAAGGGGTCATAATGTCTTATTCATGTGTGCATTTGTAGAGGGTGTGTGGTACCTTCATCCGCAATGCACTTTTTCCAAGCCCATCAATTGTCTTTTATCTTTCTTTCTTTGTATTTTTTTTCATAATAGTATAAGGAGAGATTGAAGGTCATTTCCCTGGCGTGGTGACCAGATGACGACAATGTCACCCACAAACACCTAGTGGAAATGAAAAGGTTGGCTCGTGATGAGACCCCCTTTCTCTCATCCATGCAACTGAGATCCATTGCCCTGGGTTGTTGACCAGATGGTGACAATTTCATACCACTAGATATCCATGGACGTGATAGGTCGACTTGTGATGATACCTCCTATCCTTCAACTAACCTTTCAAGCATTTCTTTATTATATTGTGGGTCCCCTTTATTCAAAGATAAGTGTTTCATTGCTTTTTTGGGTGATCCCTAGGTGAAGCATCTGGAAGGTTTATATAAGGCTTTTATCTCTTACCCAATACCAACCCCTATGGGCCTTTAGCCCCTTCTTCCCATAGAATGAGGGACAACCCCTTCTCGGGTCAATATACCCTAAAATCCCAAGAGATAAGGAAATGGAGGGGAATAATGATGGAAAGTGGTAAGTATGGTCAAGAACAGTACGATGGCTCATTAAGGGAGTTCCCAGTAGAAAACCCATCCCCAAGGAAAACCACTTACTAGGGCACAATGTCAACCACCAAGGTGAAGCATGGAAAAAGGCATACTGTCCAAGCACCTATCATGCAATCTAGAGCAATCTAAGATACAACATAATCAAATGGCTTGAATATTGAAATGATACTCACCATAATACTGACTTGTACCTAGAGGGATTGTTGTTGGCTAAGAAAGATAAAAACCTATATATCAACCTTCCAGATGCTTCGCGCAGGGATTCCCCCGAGAAAGAAATGAAATGTTTCTCTGTAAGAAAAGGGGGACCTACAAAATGTTGATTTTTTATAATGACAAAATCAGAAATATTTCATTCACACATTTCGTCAAACACTTAGCAACCTAGAGATAACTGTCTTCTTAAATTTCAGAAATGCATACCCACATTCAGAAATTTCTATAAGCAGAAATACACATTGTTAAGCAAAATATGCAGCGGAAATGCACAATGGACAGCAACCCATAACTCAAAAATTTAGGCAATTGCCAGGGAAAACCCCAATGTGGGGAAACCCAACGAGAGAGAGAGATATTATTATATTGCTTCAGGAAAGTTCAGAACAGCATCAATAACACTTTTTCAGCCAAGAGAAATACCTCTTACATCACAAAACTGTCCCACACAAATTTGTCTTGAAAACCGTGCTACAGTCCGTACAGCTGTACGGATTTGCTGAAATTCAGCACCTTGAAATTCGTGCCACAACAGGCTGTTGTACCTTCTCTTCTATACGGTCGTCCTCCTTCAGAAAATTCTTCAAGGATGCCTTGAAAACCATGCCCAACTTGCCTCAGTTTTCGTGCCTCAAGAATGCTGTTGTACGGCCTATACGGATCCGTACAGTACGCCCTGTCCCAACAAATAACACTGCTGCAAATCAAAACAGAAAAATGCCTCGGGATTTGCGTCCTAACTCTCTTGGAACTCATGCCCTTCTTGATGTCCACTTTCCTCTCTCAAGCAATCTCTCAACTTCTCCTCTCATCTTCTCCGGTGTGTTTTTCTCACATCCCTAAGCATGTATATGTACTTTTCTCTTTTCCCAAGAAACCCTAACTTACATAACCAACTCAATCTAATGGCTATCATAAGTCTAATCTGAGGGCTCATATTTAATGCTCCTAATTAATTACAAAATAAGTAATAAATGCTCATTAAATACTTTTTGGGTCCCACAACTTAAAAACACTTTAAGTTACAAAGTACATTCACTCTAAAAAACACTTTATTTAAAAAGTCACTTTATAAATAAAACATGTATAGGAATTATGACTTTATGTCCTCCCCATGACAAAACACAAAAACATGAATGAGGACATCCCTTGTTATATTTCAACACAAAATAAATGATAATGAATGCTTAAGGGGTTAGTTGGAGGATAATGAATGCTATAGGGGTTATATTTCATCACGAGTCGGCCTATCATGATCATGGGTACTTAGCGGTATGACGTTACCATCATCTGGTCACCAAGCCAGGATAGTGGCTCTCAGTTACACAATTGAGAGAAAGGGGGTCTCGTCACGAGCCAACCTTCTCATTTCTACAAGGTATTTGTGAGTGACACTGTCATTATTTGGACACCACGCTAGGACAATGGCCTTCAACTCATTCCTTAAAACATGAAAGAAACAAAGAATGACAAGAAGATGGGCTTGGAAAAAATGCATTTGCAAACGAAGGTGGCACACACCCTCTACAAAGGCACCCATGAATGAGATAATGCAAGCCCTTGCATGTCATGAAACTCAACGACCTATGAATTCTAAACCCCTTCCACCTCATCATCCATTACAAGACCTTGAAAGGCCATCCTTGGGAGCATCCCCTCCTTGAGGGATTTGGTTTACCCAATAGGACTCCTATGACACCCCTCCCATGTTTAATTTGATTTGATAGTTTACATGTTTGTTTAATTTGATGAGGTAGTTTTGATGCACATGTTTAGGTGCCTTGCTTATTAGACTTGGTTTACACTTGTCATGATATTTTTGACTTGAGATATTTGGAGGGCGTACCCTTTTGTTTTGCAGGACCTTGCTTGGTGGCCAGTTTTGGGAGAAAAAGCCTAGCTTAGTCTTCCATGGTGCTCCAAACCCACAGGTTGGATGCCAAGGGCCCACATGCCGGATCATGATGAATTGCCTTTGGAGGCCTAGACGACAACGTGGAAGACATGACCTAGCCCTTACATTCCAAACGTTTTGCCTAGGAGAGGCAAAACATCACTTTTGGAGGCTTGACGTCACCTAGAGGGCTAGGGTTTGGTGGTGAAGGTGTTGTTCGATGACATGTGGTACGTTTTGAAGGAAGGAGGCTTGAATACCATCAAGAAATGACTTGGATGAGTGACAAGTGGCCTTTGGAGGCCTAGCCATGCATCTACTACCCAACAACTTCTTCAAAGTGCTAAAACGTTCCCTAAAGGGGTGACGTCACCTTGTTCTAGGGTTTCTTTTGTGTAAAAGTGAATTTTAAGTGAATTGTTTCATATTATGTTGACCCCTTATCTTATGTTTTACCCTTGCTAAGTGGACAAACTATGTGATAGACATTTTGTATAAATAGAGATCATGAAATCTCATTTTGAAACATGACTCTCCCATTGTGAAGAGCTAGGGACTAAAATTTTCGCTACCTTGAAGCTTTTTGTTCTCTTTTGCTATGGTATGGTGTTTTCTTTGGTTATGGACTACAGGATGATGATGCACTAGCTCTTGGAGGTCTTTTCTAGCTATTTGTGGTGGTTTATCTTGGCATGTTATGGTTTATCTTGGCGTGTTATGGTTTATCTTGTTGCTATTTGGATTGGTAAGACATTTTACTTGTTGCTATCATTTGTAATTCAAGCTCAATGTTGATTTTTGCTAAGGCTAGGTAGGGAGTTGATTTTAACAAGTGTATACACCCCTACTTTAGCTCCACCATAATTTTAAGCATAGAATTATTGTTTGCAAGGGTTTGCTAAGGAAGTATAAGGATATACACCCCTTAGTTTAAACCCTAGCTAGGTTACTTGCCTTGGGGAATAAGAGGATTTATACCCCCAAGGAGGTAGTAGCTCTAGCTCTTTACTTTTGACCCCATTAACCCATTAATCAAAGTTAAGTTGCACGAAATGGGGAAATGTTTCTAAGTTTCCGAAACTAGGATGGTACGAAATAAGCCCTCAAAAAATGGAAACGTCAGGGGAAATGCTGTATATAAAAAAATAAAAAATAAAAACATATATATAGTTTTTTTAAAAATAAAACATTATATTGCAAAAAAAAACATAATGATACACATAAATGACATTTTAGAAGGAAAACCATGTCCATATTAACTCCCACGACCCCCTATTTTTTGTTTTTGGCCTCTAAGACACCTTAGAACGCCTGAAACGCTGGTCGTACGGGCTGGTACGGCCGAGAAACGTCGTTGGCCGTATCGTACGACGTTTCCAAATCAAGAAACGTCGTACAGTACGGCCGACAGAATTTATTGGCCATACCGTACCCATTTCGGCATTTCGGATCATTTCCGACGTCGAAACAAGGGGGGCTAGGGTGTTTCTTGCAACTTAGAATCAAAGGCGCTAGTCGTTGCATTGGAGAAATAAAACATTGCATTGGTAAACGTGAAAAGTTGAAGTTCTCTCACTTGGATATTGTTCTTTGAGCCCTAGGCTATCTTGCCTCATTGAGGCATCCTCTTTCACCCACTAAAACTTGTTGTAATAAAACTAACCTAAAGCCGTTAGGGCTGCAAAAATCTAACCCTCTAAACCTAGATAACTCCTAAACTAACCCTAGAAACTTGCTAAAACTTTGCCCTAACGAACTACTAATGTAGGCGCATTTTTTAGGCTAATTTAGTGTAATTTTCATTGGTTGAATTTTCTGTTATAAGGCTTGGTTTGCTACAGGCATAAGGTGTTGAAATAATGTAACTGCAAAGAGCATTCTTATTATTATTGTTATTTTATTATCAAGATTAATCCCCATTGTGGATTAATCATGTCGGTAATTGTATAAGGACCAAATCCCCTTTTGCGGATTGGTCATCGGACAATGCAGAATAAGAAGTCGGCCCCAACAGTTATTATTGAAGACCCAGAATTAATTAAAGGTGGGTTTACCCACCAAGAGTGAGAAGTCGGCCCTGCCAATGAAACCCTTTCACACATGTCAGTCTTGTATAAATAAGAGGCTAGCACCTCACTTCTAACACACAACTCACTTGCTCATTCTCTTATGAGGCAAGCTGCAATTACCAGTTGGAGAGAGGGAGAAGAGTGGCACATCTCTTGGGGAGGACTTTCTGTATTGGTCGNCTTGTGAATGTGTATTTCTCAGTGATCTTGTTCTTATGATGCTCTTATCTATTGAAATGCAAAGAACTATAATAATGGCATAAACATTAACATAAGGCTGATAAATATCACTGCAGTAAACTTTTTGTGACAGCCTTGCTTTTATGCTAAAATCTTGCTCTTTCATTCTTGACTTGAAATAGTCTTTACTAGCTTGTCTCTTGCTTACTCAACTAGACTTTTAACACTTATTTTGCAGCTCTTATTATCTTTTATATTTTTATATATATCACTGATTGTTGCTGCAATTAGGGACAACAAGATTAACTTGCTTGTCGATCTAACATACTACATTGTATACTTGGTTTTCATTGTGTCTCGGGCAAGTATTTTCTCTTGGCAGGTCACTCAAAGCATTAGCAACCTCAAGCAACCCTCAAGAATCGTTACCAAGTTCCCTTTTCCATCTAGATAATTGACATTTAGGGGCATCCATTCATACATCTCATTTTCCATCTCAACCCCCCCAGGGTCATCGAGATTCCCCCCTTGTGACTAACTTGTGATGTCTCATTCCCAATAATAGCCTCAGCAGGGAGTGACTTAGTAGTCTATCTGTTCCTGTAGACTATAGTCAGCCACAAATAGGGAACAAAGGGTGAATAAAGGGCTAAACGATGAATTAAGCCAAAAAACATAGGAAAAGTCACTTAAGCCAAAATCAACGAAGAAATAGAAAAAAAGGGGGTTTCGGGGGACTTAATTAATTAATCATACTCGAATTATGAGTAAGGCACCTAGCTTAAGTGATGTCAACGACAAATTAGATCGGTGGAGGTATAAGAAGGGGAATTCGATCTAATTCCTCATTATCATTGATTTGTGAATTGAGAAATAGGTTCCAGAGGAGGAAGTCGACCTCAGCAGTGTTTTTGTGGATTTCTGGAGGAAACCACCACCGCAGATCGGTTTCAGTGTTGGAAGACACACCCTAGCCTATCGGAAGTACCATCCAGGTAATTCACCGTGCCAGATCAGTGTTCTACAGACCCAGTTCAGTCAGTGCGCATTGCATCCAGTGAGGGAGCAGAGGTTTGAGAGAGTTTTGTGTAGTTGGAAGAAACCAGAGCAGATATCACAATATCCTCCCGACCCAGTTGAGAGGGAGCCAGGGCGCTTCTTTTGAGCCATCAGTCATCAAATTTCGATGGAGGAATCCACCAAGGCGCATCATTCAGCTAGGAAGTGCGCAACACTTGGGTAGGTACATATAGGGTTCTAGAGAGCTCACCGGATCAGATCCGGGGAAACCATTCCGACCCATTATAGAGGAGGCTAAGGGTCTCATTTTGAGACAGACATCAGCCGATTTTGACGGTGGAATCATCAGGGCGTATTGCCAGAGCCTAGGAGGTGCGCAAACCCCCAAGGGATCTCATCTGGGGTCCATTCAGATCATCAGAGAGACGATCTTCAGTCTGTCAGAGACCGGGAGGATATTAGAGGCCAGGGCACACAGTTTGGGACAGTTTTCAGGCCAATCGGACGAGTGTAGCCACCATGGCGAATATCTCAGTCAATTGCAGCAGTTGTTGTGAGCTTCCGAAGTTGCATGCAACAGATCTGTCCATGCATGTTGCAGATCTATCCACCCCTTCTGATTACGGGTATTTCATGATTTTTTTGCAATTTATTCTAGTGATGATCAACGAGATCTAGTTGGTTATTAGTTTCTCTACTTTCCACATGCCAGTTGTATTTCCTGCTATTTCACATAATACATGTTATTGAGTTGTGTTGTTTCTCTATAACTTGCATACATGATATAATTGTAAAACACTTATTCTATCTGAACACAGACATGCAAAATCACCATGCATGTTAAGACAAAGACACTAAACACATCCAGAAACCCCCAGAGTATCAGATCCGAGAGCCTAAACACCAGTATCGATAGATAATATCCAGATCCACCGGATTTGGGATATTTCAGTGGTATCAGAGCCTTATTCTTGCCAGCCTGTGAAGAAGCGCTTTCTCATGACCCCATGATTCCGGGAACAAGTGCAGAATACCCAAAGTGTCGAGGTCATATTGGGGACGAGTACATTCAGTTCTGCAAGGGTCATAATAGAGACAGAAGTGACAAGAACATGAGCGACTACACTCCCTTCCATACTCGGTTAGATACAGAGCTGGAGGCAGAGGACAGGGATCACATCAGTTCTGATACAGAGGTAGGCATAGAAAGGATTGCGGGTGACAGGCGTGAGACACCAAAGGGCAAGGAGAAAGGCCCTAAGGCACCACATGACAATACACATGCCATCTTGAATGACCTAGCCAAAAGACAACAGGATATGATGAATGCCCTAGCACAAATGGCCATCAATACACAGATGATCCAGCATAGTGTGAGCACTATGGGTGCCAACACGGCAGGAGGAGCGAGTGGTGCCACCAACACAGCAGGAGGAGCGAGTGGTTCAAGAGGACACTAGGGAGGTGGTGCTAGTGGTTCTAGTGGATCTCAAGGCGGAATGAGTGGGCATCATTCACCTATCCATACCATACATTACATCATCAGAGAGGATTCCTCGACCTCTATATCCGCAGTTCCAGGGGGGATAGTAGTTGGGACAGCCAAGGTAGACAGGACAGCCAGAACAACACCAGGCAGGGCCACAGGACCCATTTGCGGAGTATAGGAGAGACTATTTGGCATTGGGGCCAGAGTTCCATGCAGATATGAATTTGCTAGATTACTTTTCGATCAGGTATCGAAACAGGCCCAGGGATGCATAGAGGGGCATTGCGCAGTTTTAGAGCATGGACTTTATAAAGAAGATGGGAAAGCTGAATATTCCTACTTTCGATGGGTCATCTCAATGCTCGGCTCATGCATGGGTACAAAAGCTTGACACATATTTCAAGCTCAACCCAATGATGGAGTCAAAAGCTATTAGCTTTGCTACCCTGCACTTGGATGGGGAGGCCCACGAGTGGTGGTATCATGGGCTGGTGACTTTGGGTCATGTTATCCCCGCTTTCTAGGGATAACTAGGAGATCATGTCTCGAGGCCCATAGGTCCTAGACATGGAGTACCGAGAGCAGGATTGACCTGAGCATGGCCCTGGAGGGCCCATCCTTTTCTTCTTTCATCAGATTCGTCTTGTCCATAGCAACAACATCCATCATCATCGGCTTAGTCTTGTATCGGAGAAGGCTCTTGCTCCATGAGGTAATTGGTCCAGGTATCATGGTATGTGTCACTTTTGATCATTATAACCTTTAGATATATGCATCTAATTCCTTTTATCTCTGACAACTGCTTGGATCTTACATTAACCCACTTGACCATGTTTGGGGAGATTGACAGGGTGCCCTAGCAAGCCTGTACCCATAGGTTTTGGTTTGCCACTGGGGGGATTTCTAAAGAGCCATCGTCCGCTCCCATCATACCACCACTTTTTCATCTTATCTCCCGCTCATTTATCCCATTCCCCTTGTCCGGGCATTAGATTGACCTGTTTATAGGGTTGCACCTTATCTTGTGGGAAGAAGGGGCTAAAGGCCCAGAAGGTAAAAGCAGCTGGTAAAAGATAAAAGCCTAGAAATGAAACCTCGAGATGCTTTGCCCAGGGATCCCCGAGAAGGCAATAAAAAGCCTCTCAGTAAGAAACAAGAGGGACCCGAAAAATACAAAAAAGACCTAGTCAAGAGGATAGGGGGTCTCATCACGAGCCAGCCTATTAGGTTCATGGGTACCTAACAGTATGACATTGCCACCATCTGGTTACCACGCTAGGGAAGTGACCTTTGGTTGCATGGCCTAGGGAAAGGGGGTCTCATCACGAGCCAGCCTTATCATCTTTGTGAAAGTACTTGTGGGTAACATTGTCAGCTCTGGTCACCATGCCAAGGCAATGTCCTCTGGTTAGCCCTTGAATAAAAAGAAAAAGAAGAAGAAAAAAGAAAATAAAAGGAAATAATAAAGGCAAGAAAGGGCTTGGAAAAATTGCATCCATGACGGGTACAGCTCGCCTTCTACAAGGCACCCACAGATAACATTATGCATCCCTGGCTCTCACTCTACCCACATGTCTGGACATCCCCTAGCCACATCACCACATTTACATGGCTTGGATGAAACCTTCCTGGAAACTTAGCTTTTCTTGTGGATACTAGCCCAATAGGATGTCTTGTCTTTTTCTTCGATCTTGTATTGTAGGTTTTTGTAATATCTTTGAGCTATTGACTGATATATCAGGGTTTTTATGCATATGTTTGATAATATTAATGATGAAATGTGATTGACATTGCTATGATCCCTGTGACTAATGAGCCCATGGAGGGCATAGTTTTTGATGTGCAGGACCATGCCCGACGGACATGTACCATTTGGACCGATACACATGGGGAGATGATTAGTTCGGACCTCCATGGGGCTGAAAAGCCCATCAGATGGTTGTTGAGAACCCATCAGAGGGGCAGAGATAGGACAATTTTTTATCGAGGTTTTGCACCGGAGAAGAAGAGGACGTTTCACCAGAGGCACTTTGGCAGAGCCCGGCCTAGGGAGAATGACCCCTTTTCAGTGGAACGTTGGCCTTGGAAGGCTCTGGATGCCCCCATCCTCACCATGACATCATCCAACTTCATGGACATTCATGGAGGCAGACTGGGCAACAGTGGCATGTGTGGCATGTTGGAGAGGCCCCTAGGGGGCTAATGTTTTGCTCCTGGATGTCTCATCTGCCCTAAAAGGGGCTAGCGCCTCCCTTGAAAGGGCTTTTACCTTTATTACAGCTCAATTAGGGTTTTAATTTGACAATTTAATGTAAAAACAGTATTCTGGTCTTGTCGGCCATTTTTATGACCTAAAATTAAATAAGGTCATTGATACACTATATCTTGAGGGTTTTCACTCTCATTTTGACATAACACATCACTGACTCTCCTAGTGAGGTCTGATTTTTGCGCCATATTGGAGTTATTGGCTGATTTGAGGAAGGCGCACTTGTTTAAGGAGGAGATTTTTGGCATTCTATGGTGTTTTTCTTGAAGGAAGGTTTACAACTAGGGTTTGCATGGTTATTTTCTTGATGATTTGTAAGTATGTTTCTGCAAAACTTCTTGATTGAATGGTTGTAGTTTAATTTCTTGCATCTATTTATAAATATTGTTGAATCAAAACCCTAGGGGACAAACACACAAGTAGGTCGTTGTCTCATGTCCCCTGATAGAAAAACCTTTTAGCCATTGAAGAAGAAGAAGAGAGCCTAGCCATAGCTACACTCTTTCTTTCTTCTTCCCTTAAGCTAGCCGTACCTTTGAACTTCAAGAGGAAGAGGACATCCTAGGCCTAGGTTATCTACACCTAGGGCCGTTTTCTTTTAGGGTTTGATGAAAGAGCCTTGCCTTAGCAACACTCTCCCTCTTTAAACTCTCTTGTCTTGATTTTTCTTTTCATTGAGCTAGTTGTTTGCCGGGAAGGAGGAGAGAGCACGAGGCCTTGCTTTAGCAACACCGGAGTGAGCCTCTCTCCCCTAGGGTTTCGTCTTTAAGGCCCTGCTTTAGCAGCACCTTGAAACCTTTCCCTCTTGTCCTTTAAATCTCGTACCCTTCAACTTGTGCGTCCTTCACCTTTTTGACTCCATTAACCCTTAGGCACTGATCTTAAGCCTCCAGCGTTGAAGTGAAAGTGATCAAACAAACTCTCAAACTCTTTGCTAAATTGAAACCCTAACTAACTACTAACCCTAAAAAGGCTGACGTCACCCTTGGTTATTTCATCTTGACGCAACAACTTTCCTTTATTAAGCAATTGGATGGTGTTTAAAGCATTTATTGAATGAGGGATTGATTGGACACATTGATTGTTACATCATCTTGATATTTATTGGTGAAGTGATATTATTTCATTGCTATATTAACAAACATTGACTTTGTCAATATTTACTATTATAATTGCTTATATATTGATATCAGATAGTCTTATGAAGTACTAACCCATTGAATCATAGCTTGCATATATATTGGTTTGTTGTTGCTTTGTTCCGGGCAGGTGTTCTTCTTTGGGCCTACACTTCATTATTGGCTGTTTAGCCGGGACTATCTGTTTTGGTGGTGACCTGTGAAGGGGGAACTTTACTTTGATTTTTAAACTTTTGCCTCTTCAAAACTCCAGGTTGCCGGGGACGTCTCCCCTGGGCCTAACCTCCCTAAAGAGAAAGAACCTCCCCATCGTGGTGACATTGGGTGGGATAGGTTCCTGTTACGCTAGTTTGGCCTTCTACTTCTCAGCCATCTAACCTAGCTACAAACTATGCGATAACAGGTCACAGCCAAATTACATCATATTTGGAGTTCACCGAGAGGTTGATGGAGAGGTTTGACAGGAGGGATCTAGAACTCCATTTCAGAGATCTGACACAGTTAAGACGAACAGGGTTAGTCAAGGCATTCATCACAAAGTTCCAGCGGAAGGCAGTGGCCGTATCAGATATTTCAAAGCACAGGTTGGTGATGTTGTTCACCGAAGCATTGATGGAGCCATTGAGGGGCTAGGTTAAGGCTTTCAAGCCTCACACCCTACAAGAGGCCATTGCGCGCACTAGAGACATGGGAGACTCAATTCTGAAACCCAAAACCTTTACCAAACCTCTGTTACAAAAATTGGCGATAAATCGCCAAAATCGCAAGTTTTTGGCAAAACAATTATTTTCTCAAAAAATCGCTGAAAAAATCGGGAAAAAATCGCTTGTGTAAAAAAGTCTGCATGTTTAAGGGTCCGTGAGGGGGTTTTTTGGTTTTATTTGGGCATTTAGCCAAGGAAGAGTTTTCCATTGGGATTTTGTGGATTCAAGGGTCAGATTTGGTCTATGTCTACCTCAGGCCTTAATGATTTGGTCTATGTCTACTACAATCTCACGTTGTGGGTGAAGCAGCTTGAGATAAAAATTGATGCGAATGCCATTTCATTGGATGGGATTGACACCACTGCTGCATGGAGGGTGGAGGTTGAGGAACCTATTATTGACACCGCCCTTGATTGGCTAGAGGATAGTGGTGATGATCATGGTATCTCTAAGGACTTGGATCCGGATGTTCCAGAGGATATTCAGTTTCACGTCGAGTCTGCAAGTGTGCCACCAGCAGAGCCACAGTCACAGTCAGAGAGAGATAGGCCTAGTGGTAGCACTAGCAGTCTACCTCCTCTACCAGTACCTTCTTCTAGGGGACATTTGTCTCGAGGGTCTTCTAGTTCTTCTAGAGGACATTTGACTCGAGTATGAGGTGCACATGCCTCAAGGGCACCTACTCCTAGTGCTAAAGGAAAAGCACTTTCTACAACGATTACCTTTGCCTGTAAAAGGGGTAGAGGGAATCGATAGTTTATTTACTTGATTTCATGGTAGATGACTCATGAGTCATGATGATGATCATGAGATACATTTATTATATTTTTTTACGACTCAGGAATCAGGAAATGATTCATTTTTTATGTGTGATGTATCACTAGACATCTTATATATCTTATATATCAGTTTTCTTTCCATATTCATGTGGCAATTTGTCTATTTGATGCTATTGTTGTTTTAAATGTTTAAAAAATAAAAAATAAAATGAATATTTTTGTATTTTTTTAAGTTTGCCGATGTTTTGCCGATTTTTACGAAACGATGTTTTCTGGACCCTGGTGATTTTTTCGCCGAAACAATTTTTGTAACACTGTACCAAACCCTTTGTGCCATAAAGAGACAAGGATCAAAAGAATCCTCAGAGGGATTGGAAGGGTAAGCCCAAGTTGGATGATGAAACCAAATGAGAATTGATGAGGAAGAAGCTTTGATTTTCGTGTAGAGACCCTTGGGTCCCAGGGCATTGGTGCATGGGCAAGGGGAAGATTCACTACATTGAGGTGGAATCAAGCAGTGAGGAGAAGGAAGAGATCGAGTCATAGGCAGACAACGGCTCAAAGGATGATCCTACATAGGAGCCAGAGTGGCCTCCGAAGAAATCTCAGCCACAGGTAGAGGCACAGCCAACATGGGAGACAAAACCTCGCAGAGAGGTGAAAGGGGGCACCATAGTGACCCTTTCAAGAGTACCCAAATACAAAACTATCAGGCTCAAGGGCCTTATACAAGGGCAACGCATGAAAACTTTAGTGGATGGTGGGCCACCCACAATTTCATTGATGCGTCTTTAGTATCCCAAAGGGGGTTATGCACTGAGGAGTTTGAGGGGTTTACCGTGGCAGTGGCAGATGGGTATACTATGACATGCTTGGATATGAATCCCGACCTAGAGGTCAAGCTAGGCAACTACACCCTGACAGATACTTTCTACGTAGTTGACATGTCAGATACAGATGCAGTGTTGGGGGTGCAGTGGCTATATTCATTGGAAGAGATTGGGTTCAACTATCAAACGTTGACCATGAGTTTCATAGATGCCAGCGGGTCGAGGGTAGTATTGAGAGGTATGTCTACAGGAGCACTCAGAGCAGTATCAACGAAGAGGTTGGAGCGGATCTTCTGCCACGATGATGTAGCATATGCAACAGAGTGTCTGATAACCACCCGGAAGGATTCAGAGGGCAGAGAGAACTAACATCCATAGATCAGAGAGCTTCTGAGTCAGTATGAGCCAGTGTTTGGGTCTATACCACTAGGGAGGCCACCAGACAGGGGGTTTGAGCATACTATTGAGTTAGAGGCGGGGGCTACACCTGTGATCACCGTACCCCATAGACACCCCAAAAGATTCAAGGATGAGATCGAGAAAGAAATAAGGAATTGCTTGCGATGGGGCATATCAGGCCCAAAACGAGTCCTTTTGCTTCTTCAATTGTACTGGTACTGAAGAAAGATGGCACATTGAGTGTGATATCTCATTCCCAAGAGTAGGCCAGCAGGGAGTGACTTAGTAGTCTATTTGTTCTCATAGACTATAGTCAGGCACAAGCATTGAACAAGAGGAGAAATAAGGGTGAATAAGTGGCTAAACGATGAATTAAGCCAAAAAGCATAAGAAAAGTCACTTAAGCTAAAGTCAACAAAGAAATAGAAGAAAAAGGTGTTGAGGGGGAGACTTAATTAATTAATCATTCACCTTAGGAGGAAAAGCACCTAGCTTAAGTGATGTCAATGGAGAATTAGAATGGGAAAGGTATAAAGGGAGGCATTCGACCTAATTCCTCGTTATGTTATGATTTGATGTTGAGAGTTCCAGAGGAGGAATTCAACCTCTTTGTTGTTTTGTGGATTTTTGGAGGAAACTACCACCTAGATTGGTTTCAGTGTTGGAAGACACACCCTAGCCTATCAGAGATACCATCCAGGTATTTCATCGTGCCTGTTCAGGAGTATCCAGATCTATTGTAGTGTTGCGCAACTCAGCCAGTGAGGGTGCAAGGGTTAGAGAGGGTTTTGTGCAGCTGCACGAGAACAGGGTTTATCTTGCAGATTCCTTCTGACCCAGTTGAGGATCAGCGAGGGAACTTCTTTTGAGATACCATTCATCAGATTCTGACAGTGGAATCTACCAGGGCGCACCAGATAGCCAGGAAGTGCGCAGCTCTTGAGGAGGGACGTTTGGGATTTCAAGGGGTGTTTCGGATCAGATCAGAGGAAACCCTTCCGACCTAATACAAAGGAGGCCAGGGTGCACATTTCGAGACATATGATTGGATTTCAACGGTGGAATCACTAGGGGACACTCACAGAGCCTAGGAGGTGCGTAACCCCCCAGGGGATGTCATCCAGAGCTTCAAAGGTCATATCTTCAATCTGACAATTACCAGAAGGATCCTAGAGGCCAGGGCGCTCAGTTTGGGACAGTTTCCAGGCAGCTCTGTCGAGCATAGCCACCAGGGCGAGTTTGAAATATCCCTGATCCGATTGATCAAGATATTTGCTACTGCTCTACTGTTCGAGCGTGCAGATCTGATACACTGGGGGTTTCTGGATGCGTTTTAACTGATTGATAGAGGTGTTCTTTGGTTATAGTGTTTGCATGTTGGTTATTATGGTTGCATGTCGTTTATTATAAGTGCATGTTGCATCATGAGGGTTTAAGAATCATAAAAAGACGCATGCAATAGTGTAGAATGTCAGCGGCTCAATATTATGAATAATAATAGTGCATGCATGGGAATACAAATCGCCTACTGAAATATAGAGACTAGACGTCAGTCAGATCTCATGGATCTGTAATGGAATACGATCAAATAACAAAAGAAATACCCGTGACCGCAAGAAGACAGCAGATCTGCTGCATGCACGGATAGATAGACCAAAATGAACGATACCGGATGAGCACGGTGACCGCTATCAGCTGGGAAACTCGATCTCCAAACTCCACCGTCAGAATGAACTCGAAACTGCTCCAATCAATGCGCCCTGGCCTCTGCACTGGAAATAATGTCTGACAAAACTCAAAACGGACCTCTACGGCACTAGATCTGAACCCCTGGGGGGTTTGCGCCCCTCCTTGAGCACTGAATGCACCCCAATGGATTCCACCGTCGGAATCTGCCGCTATGTAGCTCAAAACGATCGTCTCGTCCAGTAATGAAATGGGTTGGAAGGGTTTGGCCTGATCTGATAGGAAACCCCTGCATGCAAGGCCAAACGTATGTCCGGAATGACTGCGCCCTAAATAGTTGTATGGGTCACTCTGCAAGATTCCACCGTCGGAATCTGATGATGAATGGCTCAATGGAAGCGCCCTGGCTAGATCTCTACTGGGTCAGAATGAATCGGCAATCGGGACCACGGTCTACTGCAGATCTCTGAATCTCCCAAATAGCTTGCGCCCTCCACACTGAATACTCCTGAAATGAACGATGAAATACCTGGATGGTATCTCCGATGGGCTAGGGTGTGTCTCTCAACACCGAAACCGATCAAGGGTGGTGGTTTCCTCCAGAAATCCACAAAACAATAAGG
>JASDQU010713498.1:437-12688 GCA_032191745.1 Picea mariana | reverse complement strand
ATCTAAAAAGCCATAGAGTTTTAATTCTGATGGCCAAAACAAAGTATGGATCTTTGGGATATTTTTTTCGTATAAAATTTGGTTCAAATCAGGTTGCAGGTGCTTTAATGGCATAGTGCTCAGGAGCAACTTTCCAACGATATATTTGGTGCTTCGGGGATACATCTAGATCAAAAGGTTAGAAAGAAAATTACTTTTATTATGTTTCACGGTGCATATGCTTTTAACCAAAGTTGAAAAGTTTTGTCTTGTAGCACATAAAATCCACACAGATTTTCCTCAACGAAATTGTCCCTCCTCCCAATCGACGAACCTCATTTGTTTTCACCCCCCACAACCTACCTACCTTTATCAACGGAGGGGGGGTTAGAATTTTTTTTTTCTAGCGCTCCAGCCCCACCTAACGTGGCATTCCCTCATCGTTTCACACCCCCCACCTCTGATTACCACACACTGCCTACCCCCCACCCCCTTCGAAATCCACATAAATCACTCATGATATTGCTCACCTTCCCACCTCTACTCCTCTTCTCCCTACATGACACATGTCCCCACATATCTTATCCATTAACCCTACAACCCTTCCTGCATGACCATTAGACCATTAGCAGTCCCTTAACGTTCACGTTCCCTAACAAATATCCTTGCACATATAAAAAAAACCCTATTTGTGCCCCCTCCCGCGTTACAATATTTACTAACTTAGACCTCATGAAGACCGATAAAATATTACAAAATTTTGTTGTCATACTACCATCACCCTCACTTATCTTCAACTGCAAGCTAATTTCTCGGTGAAGTTATTCAAAGGATGACGAAAGGAAAAAAAATGATAGAAATAGATCTCAAAGTGAGAGATGGTAAAGAAATCAGTATGAGTATGAGAGGACAATAATCATATTTTGTGGAGATAGTTTCAACCTCATTCTATATTTTAGGGGCATGAAGACACCTAGCAACAAAATATCAACATTCAATGAACCCATTCCAAATTTCAATGCACGATACTTGCAGGCATTTCAAGATTTCCAACAAATAAATTAGAGATATTATTATATCTTTAAGTTTATTATGTAGAATTTTCCAGAAATGGACACGGTCAACAAAAATTCACTTAAAATTTTGAACAAAAGATCGGAAATAGTATATTTCAAAAATATCAACATATTTGTAATCAATTTTATTCATATTTTCCAGAAAACGTTGGAGAATATTTTGTAAATTAGTCCCTTTTTGAAACTTGATATTAGTTTAGCAGAAAGTCTATAAATATGTTGTAATAAGACTTATAAGTTGTTGGGACTTGTTTTGAAGGATAGAACTAGTATTGTAAAGTGGCCCACCAAGACACCATTGATCAGATTTTCCAGTAATATAATGCAATTATTACAGGATGCTTGTGTTAACTTTATTGGTGAAGTGCATTTTTTCATGTTAATTTGTTTTCTTATGTTATCACTATTGTTTCCCAAATTCTGAATTATTCTAATAAGATAAAGGACATTATTTTTTTAAATGTACACTCTCTCTGTCTTAATAATATTTTTTGTGTTTTCCACTAAATATTAAAATCAGAATTCTTAATTGCTCTGTTTTTTATTGGATTTCTAAACATTTTCATCTCCTCCATACTGTAAATATTTGAGGATACAGTGAATTTTCCTACCCTTCCCTGCAATATTATCATGTTAAACCTTGAATCTAATCAATTCAAAACTGTGACTCAATTTTCCCAATGGCCCATATTCATTATTCCAACCAAACAATTCAAATCAAACAAACAAACCCTGAACTATCATAACCAACCTACTATTTAAATATAAATAAATCTAAATATTACAGAGAGATCCCTCTCTAAAGATGGAAGGGCTATATCCCATCTTCCAAAGTGGTTTTTTTTTTACCTCTATCATTTCTTTCATGGCCTTAAGAAATTATAGAGCGAGAGCAGGAATAATGCAAGAAAAACTAGGAGAAAATACACCTAGAAATAACGGGAATTAATTTTCCAGATTTTGTTCCACCGAAGGATTTCATTGACTTACAACATTTTGTTAAACAACATGAAGAGAAATACCTAGCATGCAAAATGGATATTTTACAAACTTCAAGAATGATTTTGGTTCTAGCGAGGAAGTTCATGGAACCCCCAATCAAAGCTATGGCAGTATTACAATGCTTAAGTGTCAAATTGATCAAGTAGAAGGAGAAGACAATAGATATAAAGGAAGTCCTCTCCACCTTGATGAATCATCAGAGGTTCCCATATGCAAACACATAAGAAGACCTCTTCTTCAAGTGGTCGAAATATGATATAAATAATCCACTGCAGTGAAAGGATAAAATGCTCTTAGGAGAACAAAGATATCAAATATGCCACGTGTCATTTTTTTTCACTTAATATGACTTTTATTAGATATTTTTATCTTAGTGATTCTTTAAAAATAGGGAGATCTACCTCGTGTTTTAGGTTGATGGTTTTGGAGAGAGACTTTTCTGAAATTTTGTAATAGAACTATTTATGTCCAAGTTTATTTTAATTAATAAGTTTTGTTTAGAACCAAAGACACTTCTATCATCTAAGGCGTGAATATGTTTAGACCAGGGAGGATTATCTATGTTTTTGGATTCAATATTTGCTTCTTTGTTGAGTAAGAGTTGTTGTACCTATATTTAAAGCTATCTTATGATGTTGTAATAGTTCTTTTATTCTAATTGGTGACTAGAAATTGATTGTGTTAACCTGTGATTGATAATAGAGTATTGGAAATTACTTTTATTGCACTAACTTCTTATCACATGCATGTTTCTTTTCTTTAATTGTTATCTCAGACAATGTTGAATTTCCAATAATTAAAATGGTATAATTCTAGTTTGAATTTGTTTAAATATTCTTCATTTGCATGGCAGGGTAAAGGTTATCCTAAACCCAACCTTCCCCCAAAACACATATTTCTCTTCTCTCTATCATCTACTCTAGAGTTTTATATTCCTTTTGTTTTAACGTTAGAAAAAAGAAAAAAAAAAAAGAACTTCCTAGCCTGCGCAGAAGGCTTAACAAAAAAATACATATATGTCAATCAAAATTAAATCCCATCGATAAACCAAGCGAGATAATGGATCTAGATAACCTTACCACTCATCAAATGATTACGAGTCTAATTGGGCCTCTAAGGCGGGTTTGGTTCCTGTCATTGAGCTAAAGGGAGCTCAAACCCCTCAACAAAATTGGTGCTAGAAGGAGGGCCTAACAACCGAATGGCTAATAATATTTTTGATAATATATTACGCATAGCCTATAGTTTCAAAACAACCCACATGCATGGTTAGTCATTCTCAAGACAACCCACATATAAAGAGTACTCCCGAGACAAGTAACTCACCTCAACAAGAGGAATACAAACACCTATTCCCTGAAATAACTTATTTTCTTCCCCACGAGGAGTTGAATAAGTTCAAATGAATCATAAGAGCTTACACCCGACAAATTGGAGAGTTACCTTTAACTCCTTTACTTCCTCGTAGAAACTAAGTAAGAAGACTAGTTGTTGACACCCTTGACTAGGTTTTTGTTCACACGGTAGAAGACCTGATATATTTTTACCTTACTCATATCGTCGAATGTAATGTACCCCAAATTTATCACTTTTAAAAGAAAATTTTAAAGTAGGGTCATTAGAATTATGCATATGCTTTGAATATCTTTCAACGTTTCTTACTATAATAAATAGAGTGATCCAATTACTTATTTTATCTTCTATCATTTACACAAATATTAAGAAAATACATAATGTGATCACCATAACATTTTCAGTTTTGAACGGGCAAAACATAGTCATACTATGGTAACATATAGATACATATACAATGTCACTAGGTCGAAGGTATTGACTGAAACTATAGGTCACACATGAAGGTTTTAAATTGATCGAAATAATAGTATCGTGCCACCAAAATGTAAGAGTTAAAGCTTTGTAAGGCTGTAATTAACAGTTGGTGCGGCTACTCGTTTCTTGTCGTTTAACCTTCCCCATGGAACTAAATCTGCCATCGATTAGTTAACACATCCGACAGAAGCAAGCAAACCCTAACTAAACTGAAAACAAAGGACTAAATATGAGCCTAACAGACATTGTACTTGTGATGCATTTGATCTGAGGTAGGAATAACTACGACCGTCATATTAGTCCTTGCTGGAAGGCCCGGGACTATAACAATGAGTTCATCATTGACTTGATATTAGATTAGAGTTGATTTTAAAAATTTTCAGAAATTATAATGTGTAACTTAGTAAGTTTGTATTTATATATATATATATATATATATATATATTTGTTACAATTTTATTGGCTCATAAGTTTGAAGTGTTATTGCCAGCTTCACTTCTTCCCATGCTTTAAATAATGTTTAAAACACTTGTTCTAACTATCACCCTTAACTCCTGTACTTTTCCATACAATTTGAACTAATCAATCCTGTCCACGTTTCCAAAATCACATGGCTTCAGCTGATAAGAATCTGAGTTATGGGCTCGAGCTCTATACAGACTTGGGATATGAAGGTTAACTGCACCTGCCAATTTATGAGACGATTTCTTACTCTGCATATTGTTTTTGGCGAGCGGACAGTGGTCAGTGGTGTTATCAGGACAAGGTATGGATATTTTTCACTGCATATACAGTATCTTGATGAAGTTCCAGATTTTCCAAGCTCTCCTTTGTCTTCTTTGTCCAGATTTTGGTTGTTAATGTGAGCTCCGGATGATCCATTTTAGTGCCTTCCGGGGTTAAATACATGATTTATTGTTTTTAGGTTTTCATTTGAGGTCTGGATTGGTTATTTCTGTCCCTTTAAAGTTAATATCAGGACTATTTTTAGCCTTTAATTTGATCTCTGTAATGCCCATGATCAGTCTGCACAGTCATGCCAACAAAATTTATAAGAAAATCAAATATTCCTGCGAATATAGCATTTGTAACAACAGATAAAACTGAGCTAGTGAATAGGCTAAAGAAGATGCCAGATAAATCTGTACTCGCAGTAATAAGTGGAATATCATACAATGATAGAAAGGGATAAATTACACAACATAGATTATCTTAATAACAATAAGGATTCATTTATAAATCTTTTGTTGCAGAGATAGAACTCGTCTTGCTCATAACAGTGGCAACAAGGTTTATAAAGTTGTTTCGTCCTGAGTCCTCTTGACTGCAGTGCCTTCCTTAGCTAGTCTACCTCCTGCAGGCCGTGCTGCTACTTCTTGTCTATGGTGTACCCTCATCCACGTCTATTCTTTGCATTTTAAAGAATTCAAGGAATCCTATCTTCTTGAAAATCTGTTCTCAGGCAACCCTAGGTTTCTGAGTTCTTTGTCTCTTGAAAGAATTGAAAGAACCCTATTATCCAATCGTTTTGCTGCGAACTTGACTTGTCTGTCTACTTAAGTACATATACATGTATTCTAACAATAAGTTCAGATTTGATTATAGATCAGTCCATTCTGCATGTTGATGTTAGATATTAAGGAAATTACAAATGTTTCGTGCAGGAAGATAGATTTTTTCACGATTTTAATTTTTCTTTTTGTTCACCGGAAACTTGAGTTGTGAGTAGTTCAGTAAGTGCTTAGGTTTAGTATCGATAAAACTACAAAACTTGTGTAGTTCACTACCTTTCGGGCTTTAATAGAGGTTGTTTCTTACTTTTTTGGATTTCAAATTGAGCTCTGGATCGTTCGATTTAGTGACACTTGTAGCTAATTATCTATATTTTTCACTTTTGATTTGAGTTCTGGACTGTCCAACTTGCTGCATATTAGGGTTAAATATTAAGGAGAATGCAAAACTTTTGCATAGATGATAGTAAGGTTTTTGTTAATCTTGAAGTTTTTTCTCGTCAGAGTTGAATTGGTAGTCTAGTAGATGCTAGGGTTTAGTAAAGTGAACCAGAAAACACATGTAGAGGTTTTTGAGTTTGTTTCCTAGGTTCTCTCTTTGTTTTATAGTTTTTTCCGATGCTTTGAGCTCCAAATTGTCCATGTTAGTGTATTTTAAGATCTAATTTGAAGCGACAGTAGAAATTTTGCTGAGAAACATAAGCTTGTATTTTTCTTATTATATTGCATTTGATGCATTTCAATCTTAAATTAAATTTGTGAAGTGATTTGCAGGAAAATTGCTCAAGGGGTTTTGAGTTTGTTTCATCAAGATGTCGGTCAGTGAAGTTGCATGTGCTTACGCAGCATTGGTTCTCCATGATGACAATATACCTATTACCGTATCATGGAAAGATACTAATAAGTGTCATTTTTCATTTCTTTGTAATGCTGTAAATGGCTTGAACTATTCCTTTAACCAGGAGATTAATATTCTAAAAAGGTTTTCGGAGTTGAGGGGTTTTCAGTGCAGATCTTAGCTTTGTTAATCCCTTTATTTATCATTTTGTTCTGTATTATTTTTTTATGGCAACATAATTTTTTTTTGTGTACATGCCCATGTTTAATAGCTGGATTTCTACATTTCTAAAAATAGTTTCTGGTGGAGAGTTGCGTTCAGGCATTGATTTTAGGATCTAGTGTCAGGTTATTAGAGTTGTGTTTTAAGACTAAAATCAAGGGTTTTTAGGGTTTATGGATGGAGGTTTTGATGTTGAACTGGCCTATTTTGTCTGTTGATTACAACAAGTTGTACAAATAATGTTTTGCTTTTTTTGGAAGACATGTTACCTTAACATATTGACAGGCTGAGAAGATTAGCACATCGGTGAAAGCAACAAATGTGCAAATAGAATCCTACTGTCCTAGTCTCCTTGCCAAGTTTATGGAAAAAAGAAACATTGAAGATCTCATCTCGAATATTGGCTCTAGTATTCCTATCCCTACATCAATGTCTACTGTAATTAAATTTTGATGTTTTGCACAGTACGAGGCATGCAGGGATTTGCATTAAGTTGGTAGTTTATTTGAGTAAACTTTAATTTCGATGACTGTGATGCAGGAGGTGGTGGTGCTTCTGCCGCTGTTGCAGTTGCTCCTTCTGGTGGTGCTGGTGCTCCTGCTGTTGCTGCTGCCCCTGCAGCTGAAGAGAAAAAGGTCAGTCTTTTGTTCTAAAACATATGTTTATAATTTGCTCGAGACTTGGCCTTTGCACTGCTTTGAACTTTTCTTTGACTCTTGCTTACGAAAATTGGGCAGTGCTGCTGTAGTTGATTGGGTTAATGTGTTTCTGTTTCCAATTTTTTGTACAATAGGAGGAGCCTAAAGAGGAGAGTGATGGAGAGTGATGATGACATGGGATTCATCTTATTTGATTAAGAAAAATTCTATATTTGAAAGATTAATTTTGTAGTTGTAGTACACAAATGAGTATTTTTCCTCTCTTTTTTCGGTTTCACAATGTGAGGAGGTGGATGATATCAATTACAAACTGCTGTGTTGAATAGGTGTTTATTTGATTGAAGGAGTTGTTTTATTACAAACTTCAAATCTTAATTATTAGTCGTTAATATAATCTGATTTTTGGAGGTACTTATCAATCAATTGAATGGATTTGTTTAACTTCACTCTGCTTTGTGATTAACATTTTGTCTCGAGTTTTTATGAGTGATTTGTCATCCATCTTCTACACATTTCTATACTACTATGTTGATAATTTTTATTAGCTATATAAATGTATTAATTCTCTCTCTGTTATTGGGCATGTTGTTTTGGTCCAATTCCATTAATTTTTTGACATAACAAATGTGATTGCGGTGGAGAGGATAGCAGTTTTGTATTTCTCTGCAAATTGAGCTCATACAAGCACAATGTCCGGTGGGGATGGCGAAGTCAAGGATTTTTATTCAGTAATGGGGCTTAAATCCAATTGTACTTCTTCAGAACTCAGGGCTACTTACAAGAAGCTCGCAATGGTGTCCTTCGTAACTCCTTTCATGGATTCTTTTTTTTCCTTTTTGGCTTCAATTTCTTCTTACTTTTATAGAATTTTTCTTGGGATTGAGTATCTCTGTCTGCTGTGATTTCGAATGGGATTTCTATTTATAAAACAACTCAGATTTGACATAGATCTTCAATTTCGTCATGCGCGCTTTCCAGTAGTGGGTTCCTCATCTTTTTTTTTTCCTATTTCAGTAGTTAATAGTAGATTTAGATTGAGAGATTCAAAATGTTTCTATTGAATTTCTGATTGGGCAATCATCTAAGACTAGTGATATTGCATAGATGGCACCCAGAACTCAAGAGCTAGCCATCTCTAGCCTTTGTCAGTGCCTAAATCCGAGTTTACGTGTTACACGACTCCAAAGACTTGGTTCACAAGTCCTGTTTCTACTGAAACAAGTTCGTTGAAACTGGAAAGTGTAATTTTTAAACCTACGAAGTAAAGCAATGCATATAGATTCTTAATCAATACAGAAATTAATCAATGGCTCATACACAAAGTACACAAAGATTTTTACCGGAAACCCTCAACCGAGAAAACCTTTTTTATTTTCATTATATCGAATTTCACCATTCGCCATACAATATATACAAAATGTTTTTAGGTATTCCGTAGATACCAAAACCCTAATCCCTTAATCCGGGATTAATTTACAAATCAGCTAAAAATAGCAAAAACCGCATGATCTTCAGATGCAGTTGTCGTATCTGACGCACCCACACACACACATGCAAAGAATATAACACACACCCAACAGAAAGCCTGAATGATTTCAAAACATTGGAGGGGGCATCTCCTTCAGCACCGTTTGGCATGGATATAGGTGGCACACTCTTCAAAGTTGTCTACTTTGAGCCAGCTAGACAATTGTTTGGTCCAGGTGTGAATCTTGACCAGAGCAGGAATGATACCAAGTCCGAGAAACTCTGTGAAAATGATATTACCAAAATGGACAAAAGCAGGGGCAGGTCTAGTGCATTTGATAAACCATATGAAGATATGTATTCAGAGCCGCCTTCAGGGAAAGGAGAGAAATACCATAAGGAGATTGGTGCTTGTGGTGCCCAACCTACTGCCAGAATTGAGATACAGTCTGATGGCTCTTTCGAAATGAACCCTGATTCAAGAAAATCACAAGAAATGTTGCAAAATTCAGAATATACACATTCTAATATGCAGGATGGAAGACATGGAAAATACTCGCCAGGATATATTGATTTTAATAGTATTAAAACCTCTATCTATGTGCTTACAGAAGAACGGACAAATGAAGGAACAGATTCTGTAAATTATTCAATAAAGAACGTCCGCAAAATATGGCTATCCAGTCATGCTCCTATTACTCTCCCAGGTCATGGAACCCTTCATTTCAAATGTTTTGGTGAGTTTCAAAAGGCATGCGAATGACTTGTTTCTTGTCTTACCAAGATAGACAATGATTTTCTGTGACTGCTTCTTATTTGGTTGTCTGAATGACTTTGTCTTGTACAATATATTTTGGCATTTAGTGCTTGGCTTGAAATAAAATCTCACTACGCATTGTTCAATGCATGCAATAGAACTTGCACCTTAGTACTCATCAGAAAGTAGCCAAAAAAGGGAATGAAATACTTCTTAACAAAAAAAATTTTGGGCAAAAGGAGAGTTTGTATGCTATGTAGAAGACAACTAGCATGAGGTTTTTTTTTTCCAAGGAATTTCAGGTGAAACATGAAATGAGTATTTTCTTTTCCTGTAGTTTCAGCCTAGTATTCTCTACAATTAAGTATCATCTTTCTATGAAGCAACAAAGTTGAATGATTCTAATTCCTTGTTAGGTGGTATGTCAAATCAAAAAAATGTATTTTAATGTATTCCTAAATAGATACGTATAGTGATATAAATAGTGTAATTGTGTGCCCAAGTCTACTGAATCAACAATTTGTTTAGGTTCTTTCATTACAGAGAATCTAAGAGATATCAGATTATCCTCATCAGAGATTTTTGTTTGCTAACAGTTTGATTACCATCACAACTCCTTAGGATTCAAGTATTCTAATTTAGGTGATGGGTCTGAATTATGATAAAGATTTTGAATTGCATTGTGAAAATTCTCATTACTCTGTTCCTTAAAATTGTCCATCTGTCTAGAGACTTGGAGGATGGAGGAATTTTTGAGACTCACGCGGGAACACTCTCTTGTTAGTCAGGATAGAGCCATTGGAGCAACTAGGTAATATCGTATACTAAATGAAATTTGCCTTCACCGGGTCTTGAGTTCTTCATATTTGTTGTTTTCTGTGGAAATATCATTTAGTAATAGAGAATGCTTCCATTTGATTTGCAGTGGCAGAACTTGCAAATTTCTTGCCAGGTTTTCTGAAATTGCTGGCTTGCGGCTGAAGCACAATGATGAATTGAAGAGGTATTGCAAAGGACCTTGTCCCTATCTTGGCCTTGATGTAAGAAATGTCTCTTCCAGATTTTTTATAAATAGACAGTGAAACAAATTTGCTGATCAGAGTTGGCTATTTCTGAAATTTTCTTCAAGATAAATTAAAATATACATATCTTTGTTCTATGCCAGAACAAGCTAAGCTACTTGTATGCAACAAAGAAACTATCAGAATACCAGTTTGTTTTAGCTTCCAAGTTTCACTGCAAGATCTACCTATGTCATGCTCAATTTGTCATGATCTCAGGTTAGGTTTAGTTTGGTTCACTTACACAGAAAGCATTGATAATCCTTGCAAGCATCAGTTGTGCATATAAACAAGTGAATATACCTCATATCAGTGATCAAGGCTACCTGTGTCCTAGTGCCATCGTGAGTTGGTTGACATGTGTACACTGCACAAGAAGGCTCTTCAACAAGTTTTATATCATTAGCACATCAAACAAGTACACAGAACCTAGGAAAAGTTTCGAAAGTCTTAAGTGGTTTGCCTCGAGGAATGCAAAGGTAGCAGAGGAGTTGAAGAAGAAATATCAAGCGATCCAGGAGACCTATTCAGGTTCGGTGATTCTTTATATCTTTGCATGGCTCAATTAAACAGGGAATTGTGATATATTTGTAGAGAAACTTTGGTGCCCATTGCTAATCGGAATTGAATGGATTGGATTCTCAGTCATGTCGGATGAGAACAAGAGATTCCTGTACAATGCAAGAATTTATGAAAACAATGATGATGCTGTGAGGAGTAATTCCATTCCATAGCTTCGAGTATTGTTATTATTATTATTGTTCAAAGATAAATAAATGGTGGCTCTGGAAATTCATTGGAAAACGAATGTATGTACAGGAAATGGGAGAATTTTTAGCGATATGGTAGAATAATGAATAATGAGAGCAAGGAGTAGGTGAGTCACAAGAGCACTCAAGATCTCAATAGCTGAATTCTAATAGTGGGCTTGTTATGGTGGAAAAGATTTGTTTGTGTGCTTATTGTTTTTATCTTGTTTCTTTTTCAGGCGAGTGGATCGGAGAGCTTTCAGCAATTACAAGATATGTTCACGGATATGTTTGAGAGTGATCTCAATAACTTCCATACACCGGCGAAGCCGTCCGGCAATAAGAGGAGTCGGTCTGATTTCCATCTGATTTCCACAGGGGAGGAGCAGTGACAAAAGGGGAAATTGGGGAGTCGAGCTTTATAAGTTCGAATAAATTTCCATGCACAATCTTTTAGCTTGGGAGTAAGTTTGGATGTCTGTTATCTTTTTTTTTTTTTTTCTTTGGAGATCTGTTCAAAGTGGTGGTGGGATGGGATTATTGGAGTAGGTTAACTCGGGAGGAATCTTTTCTCCCGAATTCCATTTTTCAGGCAAAAAACTTGTTTTGAATCTGGCTAGATTATTTTTAGGGGTAGCGTGAGTTTTGCATGGACTTTATTCGTGATAAATTGAATGTATAAAAAAAAAAATTGTTTTGGGTTTTTATTATTATTATTTAATGTATAAAGATTTAATATTCTTTTTTATTTTTATTTAATTAATTAAAAATTAAATATTGTATTTAAATAATAATATTGCAAAATAACGTTGACAAGTTGTGATTAGATTTATTTGTTTTAGTTCATATCTATGAATTATTTTATTTATTATTTACAAAATCTTAGTGCCTGATTTAAAGTATAAAAAAATTAATAAATTTTTTATCTATTTAATTAATTAAAAATTAAATATTGTATTTAGATAATTATTTTCACCATTTCAACAAACTACCATTTCTAAATATATTATTTTTATTTAAATTACCTTTAAAAACTTAAATTCAGACTATTTAGTTAATAGAATGGAAATTAAGTAGGTCAAAATATGCTTAAGGGATAA
>JASDQU010713496.1:0-26431 GCA_032191745.1 Picea mariana | reverse complement strand
AATAGTTCTTGCCACCCTAAATGCATTCTCCAATGATTTGGGTTCCCAAAGGTGAACCTCATGTTGAATGTTATCCTTTAAAGTTTCTATGAATACATCAATCAAGTGCTCATTTGGAATATTTGTTACGTTTATATTCAATCTTTGGAAGTTCTCAATGTGCTCTGTAACTGAACCCTTTTGCTTGAGATTTATCAATTGGCCAAAGAAGGTATTTCTCCTTGTATCCTCATAGTGTGCTATCATTTCTTCCGTGAAGACTGTCCAAGTGATGAGTGATTTGCGAGAACAAATCCATCGATACCATACAAATTGATTGGGTTCTAAATATAAAGAAGCAATTCATACCTTTTGTGTATGTGACACATTATGTAGATCAAATAATTTCTCCATCTGAAGTATCCATGTGATTGGGTCCTTTCCATCAAACTTCCTTATATCGATCTTAGGAACGTGGTTGGTCTTCAACCCAAAGTTGGAGTTTCTCCATTCTTGATTCACCTTCCTTGTGTACTCACCATGAATTTCATGGGATAAATTTTCACTTTCAGGTGTCCTCTCTATTAGGAAGTTTTTCAATCCTTCCATGATCTCCCCTTTTAAAGAATCCATATTAGTATTTGTTGCCTCAAACTTAGTTTCTGTTGAATCCATCATCTCTTGTAGTTCATCTTTTGTTACTGTCTTCTTTTGTAAATCATTTATGTCCCTACGCATTTCTTCACCTTCATCAAGAGTCCAAGTAGGATTGTCTGGAGGCTTATTTGGTGTAGAAGTTCTGGTGGCATGTTGGCCAAGTATCACTTTAAACCTTGATTTTGAGGTGATTCTGCTATACAATCTTCCTTTTATTATATCTCCAAAATTTTGGCCCTTCTGAGTATGAACTTTTCTTTTTGTAGGTCTTTGATATTTCTTCTCTTCAATGCCACAAGTCTGATAACAATTGGATGTGCCAAGTGGAATTTACGGTAACTTCCCCACAACTTGCTGATTTTTGGCCTTTCCAGGATATCTCACTTGTGTAGAGTGCCCTGCACAAAATAATTGATATAAAATTCTAAAACTCATACCAGAACTACTACGGGATGTCCACTATCCAATGAAAACTGGTCTCACTCAATTTGGATACTCTAGGAAGAAGTTATGATTGTTTTACCCATAACACCTACTTGAGACTAGTCAATAGGACTAGTCAGATACCCTGTCTTCCACATGGTGTATCTACAAATTTAAAATGAACCAGAAGATAAAATTTCTACCGAAGATGCCTTACTAATTTCTGTGAATAGCCTCCATATTTCAGGGCTTGAAACGTTACATAAAATTTTTTATAGCGAAAATTCCGCAATGACTCAATTCAGGATGATTCCAAAACCCTATCTTACAAAGGTTGTATATCCGAAAGTATAAGACCTAAGGAGCTTAAATTTTAACCCAATGTACCTTGATCCATCTACTAAAGATCCTCCAAGTTGTTCCTTCTGAATCATTGTAAAAAAAAGTTATAGTGAAAATTCCAAGGTGTCTCAGATGTAGCAGCGAAACCCCAAGACCTTGAGCTCTGATACCATATGTTAAGAACGAAATATCAATATAGCATAGAAAAACCTTAGAATAAGTACTCAACGCCTTGAAAAAGAGATAATTTCGGATAATAAGCCTCTTCCAGGGGGCAACCTCCTTTTACCCCACATAAATGTTCAATTACAAGATGATTCCAAATGAAAATGTCTCCTTGGTATATATGGGAGACTAGGAGGTATAATTACAACTAATGGAATAAATATGACATAAATAAAATAACATTACTAATGTAATATGCCCCAATTAAGGGGTAATGAGCCAATATTTAGGGCTTGACACCTCAACCAAATCGAAGGTCCTTCCATTCCCTCCTCGATCAACGATCGATATCTTCTCCAGGTCTTCAGACCTTTCTTCCTCTGAAGTTTTGGATCTGGTGCCGCACGTCCACCTTCATATCGGTGGCTCTCGTCGTTTCCAGGAATTCAGCCTTCGGGATTCTCAAAGTTCAACAAACACAAAACTCTGAGGTGAATCCTTCTGGAGTGTCAGATCCTCTGACACTTGTCCTCCCTGATCGAACAATTATCCAACAGAATGAATCTTTGTCCTCCACGTGTCCCTTCACATATCAACGATCCACGTTTCTCCTTTGGGATCAACGACCCTGAATGCTTCGGGCTCTGGTGCTTCAGAACTTTCCGAAACTCAACTTCTCAAAAACTCTGTAGTATGATCTTCCGAAGTTCATGATCTGGTGACACATGTCCAACCCAGATCAACGACTATTGTCTGATTCAACTGTTCAGGCTTCGATGATCTCAAACCCTTCTCCTTCGCGTTCTCCCAGAGTGATTTCTCCCGAAGTTCACGATATTGCGCCATGTGTCCTTTCTGGATTTGATAGTCCAGATTCTCTTCGGCTCTTCAACACTTCGGCTATTCGGGATTCAGGAGTTTCAAACTCCTATGCACTCGTTTCTCTCGGAGTGCTTTCAATCGAAACAGATGATCTCTTGACGTGTGTCTCCCCCTTGATCTGACAGACTCTATCCACTTCGGGTCTTCAAGTTTCGGGAGTTTCAACTCCTGCGCACTCGTTCCTCCCGGAGTGATTTCACTCAAAAAATCAAATCTTTCGCCACTTGTCACCCTCGATGATGGACGGTCCCTGTTCACTTAGAAACTTTTGGACTTTGATGATTCCTCTCTCCTGTGCAAACAAGGGTTAAGTCTTGTGTGCTTACCTCTGGATCCAATGGTTGCTGGTCCTCTACGCTCAGATCCAACAGGTTGGGTCTATTCATCTCCTCTGCGCTTCTTTTGTTCACTGGATGTAGATATAACGGTCTAGGCTCCCTTCCACAATCGATCAGACGATTGTTGTTTCTCCCCCTCCTGAGCTTTTGACTTCTTCTGCCTTGGAAGATTTTTTCAGTGTTCAAAGGTTTCAGCCTTTGAACTTTCTCTTGCAAACCCGACTATCTTGGGTCTTGCTTACGCTTATGAAAACGTTATCTATTTTGATCTTTAGGAATTAGAATAAGTCTGTCACCCACACACTCCTTGCGTTATCCATTTTGAGATTAATCTCCTTGAAGATTTCGATCTCCCACGCACTCCTTGCATTTCTAGGATTTCTTCAAACTTAGATCCGAAGGATTTGTTGAAAGTAAATTCTTCTCGCCCTCCTGGCATTCTCCTTGCTCAATGCACACCTTGCAGAGCTTCTCCTGAGTGTGAAAAAAATATGTGGGTATCTTCCTCTGATACTCTTCTCCCTGAACTCGATAAAGAGTTCTCTCTATGCACACTTGCACCCACTCGATGCCCGCCTGACAGAGCTCTACAGAGTTCTTAGTAACTTAGTTTCTTTCTGAACTCAACACAGAGTTCTTCCCGTGCACTCCTTGCACTTCTATTGATGAAGGTTCAACGCTATCTCTATTGAGCTTTCTCTGAGGTTAATTCACCTCTATCAACGCACTCCTTGCGGACTATGTGTACTCCTTGCACTTGAAACTCAAAGACGAGAAACAATTGAAACTCATACAATTCTTCACCAGTTCATACCTTCAAAACATGAATGACATATAAAAACATAATAATGAATACAAATACATAAACACACCATGTGCAGGAAAAAATTCTTTTCTGTTATCTCTGTGTGTCTATACAGATGTTTTTACAAAAACTGGAATGCAACGGAGTCCCAATTCTTTCTCCTATTCTAACTCTATCCCGAGTTATGTTTCTGCTATCAGATCTCTCTCGAGTTCTGCTTCTCCTATCTGACCTTTCTACAAAGATCTCTCTCTCGAGTTCTACTTCTGAGACCTCTCTGAATCCTCTTAAGTCTCCTATTCAAACTTTCTACAAATATCTCTCTCTCTTTACAAAACGAGGGCTCTACGAGCTTATCCTCTCCATCGCCTTAGTGCTATCAATGTCTCAGTTACGACACCATACTTCCTACGATTTCATTAGATAAATATTGATCCAGACCTGACTATGATCTGGACCTGCTACATGTAACCATTTAAGGTAGTCCTATCCACTACTTGTACAAAGGTATGGCTTGGCTCTTACAACCTTAGAACGTAAATCTCTATGGGATCAGATTTAAAATTTAAAAATGGGAGGGTCAATGCCTCTCCTTCTCTGAAATGTGCGTTGATGTGATGGAATGATGGTGCATTGCTGAGGTGGAGCGATGCTCCTACATCACTTTGCATGTGCTTTGAAGTCTTTGAGATGCTCAAAAAATTTAGACTTCTGCCTGAGAACATACACCCAAGTGTGTCATGAGAAATCATCAATAAATGTAAGCACGTACCTCTCTTTGTTGGTGGATGGATGTGGAAAGGGTCCTATTAGATGTTTGTGGATGAGTTCCAAAGGAGAGGAGGCTTTCCAGGCCTTCCCTTTCTCAAACTTCTCTTGAGGATGTTTTCCAAGAATGCATCCTTGAAAAAATCCTTTGAAAAAGTGTATGTTGGGCAAGCTGATGACCCTATCTTGTTTGCATAGTTGTTGCATGCATTTGAATTTTAGATGGCTAAATCTCTTGTGCCATAATGTACTAGTATCATCATCATGCCTCAATGGTAAATTAGAATCAGATTTAGAAATGAACTTATTGAAACTATACAAACAGTATCGATGGTTTACCTCACCAACAACAATCGTGGAGTTATCATGCATATCATATATGGTTACAGAATTAGGTGTGAGTTCCACACTTTTTCTTGTACTAGAATGTGTTATATGATAAGCAGAGAAAAGATTCATGAACAGTTTTGGAACATGCAAGACATTGTAAAAAATTATGTGTTGGAGTTCTACTCTCCCTTGGCTAATGACCTCAACTGGGGTATCATATCCCATGAGGATGGGAGGACCCATGCATGAAAAATAGAAGATAAAACATTTTTTGTTTCTTCCATATGATGGGATGCGCTTGAATATAAGATCCATGCATCGAGAGAAGACTTGATGACAATCAATGCATGAGAGTTACCTCATTTTGTTGGTGCTTGATCCTCCGACTTCTTCTTTGCAGCTTTGGGAATGTGTTCCCCAAGGTTGTTCTTTTGAAGTATCTGCGCCATTAGATCAATATGTTTCTTCATGCATGTTGATTTGGGATGATAGTTGTGGTTGTAGTAACCACATTTAGACTTCCATTTCTTTCCTTTTCCACCTTTGGAGCTTGAGGAATCATTGAAGGATTTGGAGTACCCTTCCTTCTTTTGCTCTACATGTGCCTTTTTTGTTACTTTTTTGCTTGAAATTTGAATTGGAATTGTTGTTTCTCTCATGCACAACAAGTGCATGAAAATTGGGTCCCTTGATTATCCTCATTTTGATGAGCTTATATTGCTGATGCGTTCGGGGCTCAATAAACTAATCCAATGTTGGCCTTTTCGAGGTTTCTCCTGAAGTTGATATTATTATATGGAATGATGAGACAAAAACAACATAATCCAGACAAAATTTTTCCAAGATAGAATGGATTAACTGATTGTGTTGAGTTGTTTTTTACATACCACATCCCTTTAGATGAAGAAGAAGGAAATTAAACTTCATAAATAAGTTCTATATGTTATCAAAATTCCTCGAATACAAGTAATTCAACTCTACCTCTATCATATGGCCTCTCATTTCATCTCGTTTTCCAAAGAGATCTTCCAACTTTGTCAAAATCTCATCTGGTGTGGTACAAGACTCAATGTGAAACAAAAGCTCAGGGGACATAGAAATGTAGATGAGGCCATAGGCCTCATCCATGCGATTGAGATACCTATTCTTATCGACAGCTGGTGTTGGCTCCACCTCTATAGCCATGGTAATCAGGTACAAGCCTCTGCATCTAAGATGATGCAGAATTTTCAGCTTCCACTTGAAGTAGTTATGAGGCGAGAGAAATATTACCGGCGAGTACTCCATCCTTTCTGACTACATCTTCCTGTCAAACCTGCAAACAAAAAGCTTATGCACTTTCTCCTAGAAATCAAGGCTCTAATACCATGTGAAGACAGTGAACCTAGCTAGTAGAAAAATCACACAAAGCTTGCGAGAGAGAGAAGAGAAGAGAGACAAGATTGAGAGAAACAATGAATTGTTAGAACTGAATGAGTAATGGTAAAAATACACATGATATACTCTACATGGCTAAGTGAATGTTCCATCGTGGTGAGCTAGAGAGATATATACACTCACTAACAGAAACTGAAGTAATTTGCCACCTAGTTCTAGTTAACCGATTCATATAATCATTAGTTAACTAAGTCACACGTGTGGAGGTGAGAGAAACACATGCAATCACAAGATATGCACCCTCTTGGCCACATGCATGCGATAGGTCTCCATGAAACTGTCGGTGATAAAACTGAGCCTGCCATGCATAAGTCTCCTCCACTCATCCAACTAAGGTGTAATTGACTCTAAACTGAAGAGGGAAGGTTCCCTATTTTTTAGGAGGCACCCTAATTTGTAGGAGAATAATCTCATCTATGGAAGCACCCTCAACATTGGACTATCAACCTTAGGAAAATAATTATCTAGGTGAGTGTGTAATATCTCCAACAACTCGACTAATCATTTTCTAGATAACAATGACATTTATAATAAAAGTAAAAACTTCATATTATAATTATTAGTCCAAAATGAAGTAGTGTAACTCTAACAATCAATATAGAATAATTAATAACAATAATAAATAATGCACCAAGTAATAATATGCATGTATCCATAAATAAGGGGAAATTTGAGGTTTAAAATGGGCCTCTTAAGGAAAATAATAAATAAGAGTTTTGAATTTTCAAAGGGAAAGAAAAAAACTAATTTTGCATCCAACAAGTACTTACACTTGAAATTTAAGTAAACATGTAAGGAGATAAGTCGAAAATATGATTAAAAAATATATATATTCTCCATTTCTCTCCAAATTCTGCATCTAGCGAGTGTTTGTACTTGAAATTTGATTAAACCTATAAGGATATAAGTCGAAAATATGATTAAAAAACATGGATTTCTTCCTTTCTCTCCAAAAATACTTACCCTTATGGTTGACATCATCATCTTAAATCCTATTGGTTCTTTTGAACTTTATTTTGATAGTACATTTTTTGTTTTGAGACCCATTTTTTACGTCAAAATTTCCCTAATTAGTAAATTAATATTATGCATTAAATAACCCACTATGGGTCACTAGTCAATGTTAACAACAGCAGTGATATAAGTATCTCAAATGATGATTGAGTCTATCTTGAATGTTTTTGGGATGGAGTGTTATCCTCTCCACCCAAGTTCTATTATCATAAGTGACATATTGAACTCATAATGAGTGTATTGTTGGAACAAATTTGAACCCTACTTTTAACTCTTGTACCCTGAAGAATTTAGGGTTTACTCTCAGTACCATTCTCAAAATGAGAAATGTCCAAAGGTCTTCCCCAAAATATATTATCTAAAATAAATATATATCTCAAATGATCTTGTATAACTAACCTAATAATAATGATGTATTAATGGCATGGCTATTTACTTTCTCAATCATATTACTAATAACCCCCATTGATTCCTCACCCATAATGCTCATAACCCATTTACATTATGTCAAGTTGTGKTCCACAATAATATTCTAGTGGATTGAGTGGGTGAACATTTTAAACACTTATTTTGCATCTATTGCATGTATATGTACACGTTAACCATGTTACCRTACTTTTGTTCTATTGCCCAATTCCACATGCCATTTCATAATATTACAAATATTTTTTTTTAATATGTGTTTTGACCATTTATCTTGTTTATATTGGATTATTGTTCATTCATTAATATTATAGTTCATAACATTGATATCAAATTTTCCTAGATGCATTGTGAAAGAAGTGTCCCACTCTTGTGACACGTGGACATTTTGAGGAGAAGAGGGTCTTCACCATGATGAGAGTGCTTAGATGCTTGAGATGTGGCCTTTGGAGGCCTACCCATGCTTATCCAACACCAATGACTTCCTCAAAGTGGAAAAATTTCTCCTAAAGGGGTGACATCCTCCTAAATTAGAGTTTCATTTGTGAAAAAAGTGAAATTTTAAGTGAATTGTTGAATATTACTTTGTTAAGGGGGAAAGATTAGGGTTGTTGACCCCTAATATTGTGGTTTTCTCCTTAATTTGTGGACAAACTATGTTAGCTACATTTTGTATAAATAGAGATCATAAGACCTCATTTTAAAACATAACTCTCCCTCTTGTGAGAGGAATTGGTCTGAAATTTTCAGCTATCTTAGCTCTTTTATCTCTTTTTCACTTGTTTATGGCTATACTTATGAATGGTTGATGGAAGAAGTGATGTGCTAGCCTTGGAAGGATTATCTATTGCTATTGTGGTGGATTATCTTAGCATTTTTACTTGAATTGGTATGTTTTTCACTTTCTTGCTATCATTTGTTTCAAGTCAAGGTTATTGTGCTAGGAACTAGGTGGGAAGTATAAGGGTATACACTCCCACCATAGTCTTCATCATTTTATGCTTCATATCATTGATTTTACTAGGGTTTTCTAAGAGAAGTATAAGGGCATACACCCTCTTAGCTTAAACCCTAGCTAGAGAAACTTGCATTGGGAAGTAAAATGGATTACACCCCCAAGGAGGTAGCTTCTCTAGATCTTGTTTACTTGAATCCATTAACCCAACAGTAAAGGCACTAGTCATACTTTTTTGCATTGGAGATATAAAATCATTGCCTTGGAAAACATGATTTTCAGTCATTTTAACTTCTTTCAAAGTGGATTGTACTCCTTGTGCCTTGGGAACCTCACAGATACTAGGGCATCTCCATCAAGGGGATACTTCTTGTTGTTGTTACAAAATTTCATCTTCAACTATTAGGGCTGCAAAAACCCTAACTCATTTGCTTGAATAACTCTCTTATCAACCATTGGATTTTGCTCAAAGTTTGCACACTTACTCTCCTTGGCCTAGCACACTTTTTGGAAAAGTTTGAGGGGATTTAAGTGGCCGATTTTCTTGATGTAATACATTGAATTTTATAGCGATAAGGATGTTATAATTTGTTGCAGACAAGTATTTACAACAGCCTTATCTTTTGTGCTAGAATATTGGCTTTTCATCTTGAGTTTACGTAGTCTTTCTCTTGTATTTTCTGTTTGATCTCTAGTACTTATTGAGAAAATTATAGTACCATTTACTTGTTGATATATATTGGTATCTACTGCTGAAAATTAGGGACAACAAGCTTAACTTGTTTATCCAACTAACATATATCATTGCAAAGTGTATTTTCTTGTGGCTCGGGCAAGTACAATCATCTGGAGAAGTACTATACCTATGGGGAAACAATTACTTAACTTGAAAGGCATCTCTATCTAAATTTTATTCCACTTAGAATTTACCTCTAGGGGCTTCACTTCCATTTACCTCCATCTCCATCTCAATCCCCCTATGGTCACCAAGATCACCTCCCTAGAGTGACCTAGTCACCCTTGAAGTGGAGGACCTACATCGAGGTGACATTGGGTGTAGGATTCCAAAGTTGTAGCACTTGATTTGTATTTGGGTTAGGATTTCCCCAACCAAAAACTTGCGCTACAAAATTTTGGCATCGTTTTTGGGGAATGTTTTGAATCTTCTTCATACCCTAATGACACTTTGGTAAGCTATCCCAAAACCTTTCCCTTAGATTTCCTGGCGACTCCACCCAAGGGACGTTCCCTTTCCACTTTTCTTGATGAGCTCATCTTGAAGCTCATATGGTGACTCCACCTTCCCATAACCCTTCATTTCCCTCTTTCCCCCTTTCCATACTTTGATGAACATTAGTCTCATTTGGGTACTCCATTGAGGCTCTAACCTAAGTGATGGAACCATGGCCTCATGGAACTTACCATGGAAATTCCATAATGTGTATCCTTCTCTTGACGTTTAGAATGTCCCTAGGTATCCAAATCATTGTCCAATAGAATGGAGAGAAAATTGCCCCAAATTTGACAGTGATCTAGCTCTAGTAGTGGCCAATTATATGAAGTATGTTTCAAGCCTAGATGTGCTACATGAGGATGTGCTAATGAAAATTTATGTATATTCATTGGAATCAAGTCAAAAGGATTGGCTTGCACACTTATGTGATCTGAAGAGTGTATCTTCTTCTACAAAACTCATTGAAGAATTTCTCAGGCATTATTGGTCAGCTACTCAGATCTTGAAAGATGCTTTTCAAGAGCTCAAACACATTCTTTGCAGAGAAAGTTTTCTGATAAATGATGAGACAATATATGAAGAAGTGCTCGAAGAACATACTCATGAAAATGAGCTTTACGAAGATCCTGATGAAGAAAATTCGAACGAGACATTTGATGAATAAGAATTGCTCATATCTAGCCTTCCATTTGATGAAGACATCCAAGCCTTTGTTCCTCCCACTCATAAAGAAGAGAACATGATAAGTGATAATCCTTTTGAAGATATTGATGACTCCTTATTTTGTGACTTTGGAAGTGAAGAGTTTTTAGAGGAACCCTTGGATGCAATAGATATTTCTAAGAAAGGGCACGTGAAGCACTCTGCATTAAGAATCAAGCCTTGTGTGATGAAGAGGCAATGGAGGAGCATGCCCATGAAAAAAAAAAAGAATATTGATGAAGCACAACATATTGATGCATCATTTTATTTTCTCCTTCTTGATGAGGATGAGACCGTTCAAACTTGTCTTCCTCCTGCACACGAGGATGAAGAAACAATTAGCCTCGATGATATAGATGATCTTGTGCAAGACCCCTTCGACATGGTCGGTCTACACATTGATGATTTCATACATGTTTGGAGACATAGATGGGATGTGAGTTTCTTCAGTATTGATAGAGATCCCATTTATGACATTGAGGGTAATAGATCTCAAGCAGAGGGGGTTGAGTTTTCATCATCAGAGGAGTGGTCCTCATACGTATATGATTCAGATGTTTGGTAGCCTGGTGATGATATGGTTACAGATTTGTTTTGCCCCTTCGAGGATGACTTGTCACAAAAAACTCAGAGTGATCTTCAGTCATCCTTTGGTACATACCCTTTTTAGGGTGCATATTTGTTTTATGAGGACTTTCAACTATTGTGCTCATATTTTGAGGAATATCAGGACATGGCCACCTTAGAGGAGTCATAGGTTCATTCTTCAAAGAGGAATTATTTTCATCTTGGAGATTTCTATGGAGATTCACAAGGGAAGAGGCGGTGATTTTCTACACCTGAAACTATTCCTTACCTCTTGACCTCTTCTGCAATAGACAATGAAGTATTCTTTCGATCTCTCATTTCCTTTGAGTCCTCGACAAGCAGTGAGTCTTTATGCGTAGATGAAGATGAGCCTTCATCTACATATAGTATCCCCTTTAGAGATGGATTGATCAGTATTGTGGCTACACTTTCAGGCTGGATGATTAGGCTGATGTTTTCTCTTTCCATCATGATTTTCTCCCTCCCACCCATCTTCATGAGTTTTATTTCATGATTGAGAATATGTGTGTTTATACTCATGATTATTATGTGCTTGACATTTATTTGTTGTATTATATGATTAGGCATAGGGGGAGATACTTTGATGAAATGATCAAATGATTTCATTGGTTGTATGACTTCACTTGACATCATCCAACATGTGATCTTCAGGGCCCCAAGGCCCTAGGTAAGTAGGTAAGTCATCTTGATTCCCTGCATTTTCATGTTTATTTATCATACTAGTTTAGATGCATTTCATTTTCATTTTACTCTACTTGCATATTGATTTCATGCTTAGTTTAGAATTTTTTTTTTTAAATGTCAAATTTTATTTTTCTAGTTTAGTGGGTTTTGAATTTTCATCATATGAGAACAAGGATGAGTAGGCCATCCTGCACTTAACAATTTTATGTTTCCTTGCATCCACGGGTCTACCATGATATGTTGCGATTATCATGCACTCTACAGGCGAGCACATGTCCCCAAGTAGGAGCCATATGTTATCCCTATTTTGTGGATAACTAAGGAGATTATGTCTTGAGGCCCTCAAGTTGCATAGATGGAGTTTCGAGAGACTACAGGACCAAAAATACCCTTTGCACAGATGGAAAACCCAGTCACCACCACATATGGTCACAAGTTTGCAGATGGCATCCACCACACCAAATGGATTTCGAAAGGCAGTGGGCCTTGATCCATGAGGTACAAGTTAGTATTATGGTGAGCATCATTTCAATATTCAATCCATTTGATTATGTTGTATCTTATATTGCTCTAGATTTCATGATATATGCTTGGACATTATGCCTTTTTCCCTACTTCAACTTGGTGGTTGACATTGTGCCCTAGTAAGTGGTCTTCTTTGGGAATGGGTTTTCTACTAGGAACTCCCTTAATGATCCATCGTACTATTCCCGACCATACTTACCACTTTCCATCATTATTCCCCTCTATTTCCTTATCTCTTGGGATTTTAGGGTGTATTGACCCAAGAAGGTGTTGTCCCTCATTCTATGGGAAGAAGGGGATAAAGGCCCAGAGGGGTTGGTGTTGGGTAAAAGATAAAATCCTTATATAAACCTTCCAGATCCTTCACCCAGGGATCACCCAAGAAAGCAATGAAACACTTATATTTGAGTAAAGGGGACCCACAATATAATAAAGAATGCTTGAAAGGTTAGTTTAAGGATAGGAGGTCTCATCACGAGCCGACCTATCATGTACATGGATATATAGTGGTATGACATTGTCATCATCTGGTCACCAAACCAGGGCAATGACTCTTAGTTGCATGGCTGAGAGAAAGGGGGTCTCATCACGAGCCTGCCTTCTCATTTCCATTAGGTTTTTGTGGGTGACATTGCCATCATCTGGTCACCACGCCAGGGAAGTGACCTTCAACCTCTCATTGTGCTATATTGAAAGAAAATAAAGAAAGAAATATAAAATGCAATTGATAGGCTTGGAAAAAGTGCATTGCAGATGAAGGTACTGTTAATGTTTAAACCATTATTATAGATGTTTACATTTCATTAGATAACAATAACATAATCCAAGATCACTGAGAAATACACAATCAAAAGAGACACAACATTTATCCTGGGAAACCCTCTAGAGGAAGAAAACCCAACAAAACTTCCTTAATATAGATAGCCAATACAATGCCAAGAGATCTCTTAAACTAATAAAGAAAGTCCTCTCCCATATATGCTCCACTCTCTCTCTCCTTCTTCTCCAGCAGCAAATCTGAACTTGTTTCTCAAATGAGAAAGTGAGTTGTGTGTCTAAGTGAGGCGCTAGCCTCCTTATTTATACAAGTCTGGCACGTGTGAAGTGTCTCTTTACTGGCAGGGTCAACTTCTCAAACTGGATGGGTAAACCCACCTTTATTATATTTCTGGGTCTCTTTAATATCTGTTGGGGTTGACTTCTTATTCTGCCTATTACAATTGTCTTTTGACCAATCCACAAAAGGGGATTTGGTCCTATTACAATAACCGACATGATCAATCCACAATGGGGATTGATCCTATGAATAATATATCAATAATAATAAGAATACTCTTTGCAGTTACATTATTTCAACAGGTACCACACACCCTCTACAAAGGCACCCATGAATGAGACCCTACGACGCCTTGTATGTCATGAGCCCTATGCCCATTGAGTCTTGACCCCAACTACTTCATCCACTTTACATGTCTTAGAGAGGGATCTCTTGGAAACTCTCCTTGACCTAGGGAAAGATCTACCCAATAGGACACCTTGTCAACCCTCCCATATTCAAGCTTGACAAGTCACATAGTTTCTTTGAGTTGTTAATTGTTTGATATAGTGATCTTTGATGCACATTCTTAGATGGATTATTTATTGATTGGATTCACTTACCATGATGTTATGACATGAGATCCTTGGAGGGCGTGCTCATTTGTCTTTGGAGGACCTAGTTGGTGGACAATTTTAGGAGAACAAGCCTAACTTGGGCTTCCATGGGGCTACAAGCCCACGGGTTGGATGCTAGGGGCTTGCATGCCGGATGAGAGAGATCATACCTAGAAGTCCTTGATGATGACTTGGATGGCCTAGCCCAACCCTCACTTGCCAAACGATTTTCCCAAGACGGGAAAAACGTCCTATTTTTTAGCTTGACGCCATGCTTTTGGGGCTAGGGCATGGTGGTGAGGTGCCACTCTTGTGACACTTGGACGTTTTGAGGAGAAGAGGGTCTTCACCATGATGATATATTTTAGATGCTTGAGATGTGGCGTTTGGAGACCTACCCATGCTTCTCCAACACCAACGAATTCTTCAAAGTGGAAAAACGTCCCCTAAAGGGGTGACGTCCTCCTAAATTAGGGTTTTATTTGTGAAAACAGTGAAATTTTAAGTGAATTGTTTAAGATTACTTTGTTAAGGGGGAAATATTAGGGTTGTTGACCCCTAATCATGTGGCTTCTTAATTTGTGGACAAACTTTGTTAGCTACATTTTGTATAAATAGAGATCATAAGATCTCATTTTAAAACATAACTCTCCCTCTTGTGAGAGGAATTGGTCTGAAATTTTCGGCTATATTGGATCTTTTATCTCTTTTTCACTAGTTTATGGCTATACTTATGAATAGTTGATGGAAGAAGTGATGAGCTAACCTTGGAAGGCTTATCTATTGCTATTGTGGTGGATTATCTTGGCATTTTTCCTTGAATTGGTATGGTTTTTACTTTCTTGCTATCATTTGTTTCAAGTCAAGGCTATTGTGCTAGGAACTAGGTGGGAAGTATAAGGGCATACACCCCCGCCATAGTCTTCATCATTTTATGCTTCATCTCATTGATTTCACTAGGGTTTGCTAAGAGAAGTATAAGGGCATACACCCTCTTAGCTTAAACCCTAGCTAGAGAAACTTGCATTGGGAAGTAAAAGGGCTTATATCCCCAAGAAGGTAGCTTCTCTAGCCCTTGTTTATTTGAATCCATTAACCCAATAGTAAAGGCACTAGCCATACTTTTTTTCATCGGAGATATAAAATCATTGCCTTGGGAAACGTGATTTTCAGTCATTTTTACTTCTTGCAAAGTGGATTGTACTCCTTGTGCCTTGGGCACCTCACAACCACTAGGGTGTCCCCATCAAGGGGATACTTATTGATTCTCTTACAAAATTGAATATTTAGCCATTAGGGCTGCAGAAACCCTGACTCGTTTTCTTGAATAACTCTCTTATCAACCATTGGATTTTGCTCAAAGTTTGCACACTTACTCTCCTTGGCCTAGCACACTTTTTGGCAAAGTTTGAGGGGATTTTAGTGGTTGATTTTATTTTTGTAATGTATTTAATGTTACATCCATAAGGCTGATATAATTTGTTGTAGACAAGTATTTACAATAGCCATATCTTTTGTGCTAGAATATTGGCTTTTCATCTTGAGTTTAGCTATTCTTTCTCTTGTATTTTCTTCTTGATCTCTAACACTTAATGAACAACTTATAGTACCATTTACTTGCTCATATATATTGTTATCTACTGCTGCAAATTAGGGAAAGAAATATTAACTTGCTGATCCAACAAACATATATCATTGCAAAGTGTCTTTTCTTGTGTTTCAGGAAGATACAATCATCCAGAGAAGTATTATACCTATGGGGTAGTAATTACTTGACTTGCAAGGCATATCTCTCTACCTTTTATTCCACTTAGACTTGACCTCTAAGGGATTCTCTTACATTTCCCTCCATCACCATCCCAATCCTCCTATGGTCACTGGGATTACCTCCCTAGAGTGACCTAGTCACCCTTGAAGTGTGGGACCTACATTGAGGTGACATTGGGGGTAGGATTCCCAAGTTGTAGTACTTGATTTGTAGTTGGGTCAGACTTTTCCCAACCTAAAACTTGCGCTATAAAATTTTGGTGCTGTTGTCGAGGAATATTTTGAATCTTCTTTTTACCCTAATGACACTTTGGTAAGATATCCCAAAGCCTCTCCCTTGGCTTGCCTGGAGACTCCACCCAAGGGGAATTCCCTTTCCATGTTTCTTGATGAGATCATATTGAAGCTCATATGGCGACTCCACTTTCCCAGAACCCTTCCTTTCCATATTTCCCCCTTTCCATCCTTTGATGAGCATTAGTCTCATCCAGGGACTCCATTGAGGCTCTATTCTATGTGATAGAAACATGGCCTCATGGGACCTACAATGGGAATTCCATAATGTGTATCCTTATCTTGATGTTCAGAATGTCCCTGGTTATCCAAATCATTGTCCAACAGAATGGAGAGCTAATTGCCCCAAATTTGACGGTGATCCAACTCTAGCAGTGGCCAATTATATGAAGTATGTTTCAAGCCTAGATGTGCTACATGAGGATGTTCTAATGAAAATTTGTGTATATTCATTGTAATCTAGTCAAAAGGATTGTCTTGCACACTTATGTGATCCGAAGAGTGTCCCTTCTTCTACCAAACTCATTGAATAATTTCTCAAGCATTATCAACCAACCACTCAGAGTTCGGAAGATTCTTTTCAAGAGCTCAAACACATTATTTGCAGAGAAGGTTTTCTGATCAATGAGAGACAATAGATGAAGAAGTTCTCGAAGAACATACTCACGAAAACAAGCTTGAAGAAGATCTTGATTAAGAAAATCCGGACGAGACATTTGATGAAGAAGAATTGGTCATATCTACCCTTCCATTTGATGAATACATCCAAGCCTTTGTTCCTCCCACACATCAAGAAGAGAACATGATAATTGACAATCCTTTTGAAGATCTTGATGACGCCTTATTCTGTGACTTTGGAAGTGAAGAGTTGTTAGAGGAATCCTTGGATGCAACACATCTTTCTAAAAAAGGGCACGTGCAATGCTCTGCATTAAGAATCAAGACTTGTGTGATGAAGAGGTGATGAAGGAGTATGCCCATGAAGAAAAAAAAGAATCTTGATGAAGCACAACATGTTGAAGCATCATTTTATTTTCTCCTGCTTGATGAGGATGACACCGTTCAAAATTGTCTTCCTCCTACAAACGAGGATGAAGAAACGATTAGCCTCGATGCTACATATGATCTTGTGCAAGACCCCTTCAACATGGTCGGTCTACACATTGATGATTTCATACAAGTTGGGAGACGTAGATGGGATGTGAGTTGCTTCAATATTGATAGAGATCCCATTTATGACATTGAGGGTAATAGCTCTCAAGCAGAGGGTGTTGAGTTTTCATCATCATAGGAGTGGTCCTCATATGTATATGATTAATATGTTTGGCATCCTGGTGATCATATGGTTACAGATTTATTCCACCCCTTCAAGGATGACTTGTCATAGCATACTCAGAGTGATATTCAGTCATCCTTTGGTGCATACCCTTTTGAGGATGTAGATTTTTTTATGAGGAATTGCAACCGTTGTGCTCATATTTTGAGGAACACCAGGACATGGCCACCTCAAAGCAGTCATAGGTTCATTCTTCAAAGAGGAAGTATTTTCATCTTGGATATTTCCATGGATATTCAAAGGGGAAGAGGTGGTGTTTTTCTACACCTGAGACTATTCCTCACCTCTTACCCTCTTCTCCAAGAGACCATGCAATATTCTTTTGATCATGCGTAGATGAAGATGAGCTGTCATCTAAATATAGTAGCCCCCTTTAGAGATGGATTGATCAGTCTTGTGGCTACACTTTCAGGCAAGATGACCAGGATGATGGTTTCTCTTTCCAGCAGGATTTTCTCCCTCCCACCCATATTCATGAGTTTTATTTCATGATCGATTATATGTGTGTTTATACTCATGATTATTATGTGATTGACTTATCTTTGTTATATTATATGATTAAGCATAGGGGGAGATACTTTGATGAGATGATCAAATGGTTGCACTAGTTGTATGACTTCACCTGACATCATCCAACACGTGATCTTCAGGGCAATAAAGCCCCATGTAAGTAGGTAAGTCATCTTGCTTCCCTGCATTTGCATCTTGATTCCTCATACTAGTTTATATGCATTTCATTTTCATTTTACTCTACTTGCATATTGATTTCATGCTTAGTTTAGAATTTAAAAAAAAAATGTCAAAATTTTATTTTTCTAGTTTAGTGCGTTTTGAATTTTCATCATATGAGAACAAGGATGAGTAGGCCATCCTGCACTTGACAGTTTTATGTTTCCTTGCAGGCACAGGTCTACTAGGATATGTTGTGTGTAATATTCCTCGGTCGAACCCAATTGTAAGTGTAATGTAAGTGTACTTAAGCTAGTGAGCTGTTTTAAGATCATTTTGTAATGCACCTCCCATGGCATAGTGCGTGCATGAACTACGTAGTAAAAATATGTAGTGTACACATTCCCAGATATCGTGCCTAGTAAATAAAGTGCACGCAGTGTGGAGGTCTACAAGCCTCGTGTATATGATATGTGTTATATGCCGGTGAGCCAGTTATTATAAGCTGGGATGCTTATGTTTTGGTATTAGGCTGGAGCGCCTAGATGTCAAAGGCTAGTGCACCTATTTTGTATACGTCTCATTATTAATATAAAATACATCGTTGCACGCATACCAACGATGATAAATATATGGGGGACTGAACTTCACTAGTTAGGGAAAGGGAGGGCCAAAAGTCAAGGGAAAGGGCTAAGCTAGAGAGCTTAAGCCAAAAGGGAATATTATATTAATATTTCCTAAAGCATAAAGTATGGATAATTATTTTATCCCAAGTTCTAAAGTTGGGGACAAGTGGACCAAAGTAACTTCCAATATGACAAGTGTCAAGTTGGGGACATGCATTTATATCATGGAGACTTAGCTCATTTGATGACTTTTTCAGGATCATTCTCATCATACTTCATGATCAATTTCACGATGATTCCTTCCATCACTCAGTTATCCAATCAATGATTCCATGACCATTTTCATTCACGCAGTTCATTATCCTTGAGACATCCATTTCACTGTATCCGAGCCTGTTCCTTAACCATTCTAGTTGGTGTACCTGGTTAGCTTGGGAGCGGAATTGAAGAAGCGGGTTGTCAGGCCCGTGGGAAATTGAAGAGGTGGGTTGCCAGCCCATGAGCAATTCTCCGAGCGAGAGAATTGCTGGGGATTGATTCCCAAAGGTGCTAAGTTGCAGCTATAATGCTCAGAGACTTCTTGTCTGGCCTATTGTCGAAGCCCTGCAAGGGAAGTGGGCCAACCGAGGGACTATTGAGTAGAGAAGGGGCACACTTCCTTGGGTGGGACAGGCATGTGGGGAATGAAAGGTTGTAGGCTGTTAGTTGAGTGAGCACCTGAGATGGATTCTTTCCTGTTGTCTATGAACCTTAGCCTGGTTTGGAACCCCTTTACCCTGGTGGATTTCAGTCCCATCTTGGGGGTGACTCACTGTTGAGAGTGATGAACAATGTAGTCTAAGGATGGGAGGTTCGTGGACGGTCTGTATGTAGTTGGTGACAATCTTTCCAAGATAAGTACCAATCGTATGACAACATTATATGTTGCATTGTTATTTACGTGCTTATGTTACGATTTATTATATATGTGATTATAATTGCCTGTATGTTTATGGGTATTTCCCTGTATATGATGAATATATGTGTTTACTATTATTTCAGTATGAAATCGTATCTTACAGAATGTAATTGTTTGTTTATGTTTATATGTAAAGCTTCCGCAAGAGTGTGGTATGTATATGTCTAAGTTGCATGCAGTTTGAAGAGAAAATTTATGTGGCATAGCTCAGTTGAATATTGGGTATGCTACCGTATGTTCCGCAGTAGGAGAACGAAAGCGTTCCCTAGAGTAGCATGGCCCAGCCTGTTTAAGGCTGGGGATGTTACCAACTGGTATCAGAGCATGAGAGATTGCTCTGGAGTGGAATTCCTCGGCCTGTGGGTGGCCGAGGAATGTCACAAATTGGTATTAGAGCTTCAATTTCAAAACTGAGCCTGGATGGGCCGGAAAGGTTCAAGTGAAGCGAATATTCACAGAAGAGTAACTTCAAAGTGACCAATTCATTTCATGGAGCGTCCATGGAAAATGTTGGCGTGAATGCATGCGTGGTAAATTTTAGCACCGTGCGGAAAACGTTGGCGTGCAAGTGTGCACGGTAAATTGTGGCACCACACGGAAGAATATTATGTGCGGATGCACACACTGAATTTAGCCTTGTGCGGTGAGCATGCACATAGTAATGTGCACATGGGGTGCACAAGTATTGCATAACACAGAGGAGTTTTGTTGGTACGCGCATAGTATGAGTATAAGTTGTCTCGCGACAGTGTATTCAATGGTGCGCGCAGATTATTGTGTACAATGGAACATATTGAACTTGGACATGGTGTAATGCATAGGGAGAAATGAATGTGGAGTATCAGTGCGCGATACCAAAACTGTGCGCAGTGGATATTGGTGCACAACGTAAAAGTAGTGCGCGCAAGTTTTCAACACAACAAAGAAGAAATGCATAGTAGATATAGGTGCGTGGAAACGTGTTTTACCTTGTGATGTTGCTATGCACGATAAATATGGATGTACAGTTCGAATTTTAGTGCGCGCGAAGTCATTTGGAAGGCGATGAGTCTGAGTTTAATTTGCATAATATTAGAAGAAAAAGAAACACACAACCACATCGGAGAATTAATAAAAAGAATTAGAGTTTTATATTCCTCTCATTCAGACAGATGGAAGTGAAATATAGCTTACAAGAAAAGCATATTATAAAAGAAAACAAGAATCATAACACCACCAGATAGAATTTTGTAATAAACAGTCCAAAACCCGCTTCTGTATTTATATAATCGTATTAATCCCAAAATTACAAAAAGGGAATGATAACAGTTATCCTATTGTAAAAGGGTCATTTAAGAACAAGCATATCATCTCTGGTGCTCCTTACCTCTGCTACCAGCTATTCAAAATTCCCTGAAACATACTTTATTTTTGAAGACTCACTTCAACTTAGCGATCTCCTCCTTTAAAGAATCTAACCAGACCAATTGATTCTCTCCAACACTTTTGGTTGTTTCAGCCGTGGATTCCTCCTTCTTCTGTCACTTGCTCCTTTTCTTCTTAGCAGCTGGCATATTGATGACTAAATCCTTCATAGTGGGATTCATCCTGACTTTCAACCGTGAGTCTGTAGCCGAATCTGTGTGGAATTTAGTCACTAGAATGCGCGCAAGTACCCTTTCCTCCTTATTCACAAGAAAATCTAGCATGTTGCTCGAATAACCAGTCTCACTGGATTTATCCTTGTCCATATATATCAGTTTGTGGATACCAAAATGCTTTTATAGAGAGAAGAAAGTCGAGCAATTTGGAGATTACTTCGTTTATGGATAAGAAGATACCTTCATACTTGAGGATTGGTAGTTATAGAATTCCAATTATGAAGCGCAGATAGACTACGTATAAGAGCGTTGGTTTTCCATGCTCGGCTAATCCATTTCAAATGATTAGCTTTTGAGTTCATTACATGGCGACGTTCAGCTGACGTCACATGGCTGCGAAGTACCGAATGAGGGAAACATGGTGATCTGACTAGCCGTCACCCGTTCCATGAGTGGTGGATTTGACATATTGAAACATGTGATGCCATGTCTTGGCGAAACTAGTTTCGACAAACCACCTTCTTTCCCATATGTATCTTTGAAGGCGCCACATGTCTATGTTTTCAAGACTTGAGTCTTATCTAGAATTGTCATGGTGACAACACCAGGAAATCAGGAGAGAGAATTCTGATGTATATATGGAACCAAAATGGTTCATATTTTTCATGAATTGTTGAATTGTTAGCATGATAAGTTTCGATGGTTGCACGTTTTGTAGAATTTACAACAACTAGATCAGATAAGATCAGTGCAGAGTTTATAGGAATGGAAGAAGCACAGGGGAATTATAGTTAGAAAGATGAGAGCACAAGGGTGGATGTCCATTTGGGCATTGAAGGAACAAACTCCAATGGACATGGAGAAGAAAGGAATGAAAACATGATTATGGCAGAGACCATTAAGAATTTGTAGAAGGATGTCCAAATCCATAAAGCTGATAATGAAAGGCTTATGAGAGGCAAAGAGCACCAGGATGACTTCAACATGAAGTTATTGGAGGGCTTGAACAAAATAGAAAATAAATTGGTTAAGGAGAGTGGCTCAAGAAAATATGGAAGTCACAAACCTTCGGATGAGAAAAGAAAAGCAAGAAGTGTTAGTAGACATCACCATCATTCCCCAAGGCATTCCGATAAGAGAGCAGGAAACAACTCAAGTCTATCCCCTGTCAGAAGGTATAAGAGGTCTGGGGTGGATGAGCTGCGAGGATAAATGAACAAAATCAAACCTCCTACATTTGATGGAGAGCACAAAAAGGATGAAAATGCAGAGACATGGTTGCTGGGCATGAGAAAGTATTTCCAATTGCATAATTATTATTCTCATGCAGAAGGTAGGATTGCTATCTATCAACTCAAGGGAAAAGCCTCCATGTGGTGGGATCAACTTGTGCAGGTGCAACACATTAAAGAGAAAAGTGTTACTTGGAGGGAATTCAAGAAGTATTTTGAGAAGAAATACTTGACTAAGAGATATTATGACAAGAAAATGAAAGAGTTCTTTGAACTCAAGCTTGGAAGTATGACCATAGATGAATATGAGAGAAGGTTTCTAGAACTGTTGAAGTATGTCTCTTTCATCAAGGATGAGACAGTAAAAATTCAAAGGTATTTGAGTGGATTTCCATCGTTCATCAGTGACAAAATACAATATGATGATCCCAAGACATTAGAAGAGACCATAAGGCGAGCTAAATGACTATATGATCAACATAAAGCAAGGCCAACTTTCCAAAAGGCTTGGGAAGACAATAATAAATTCAAGATGGATCAGAGAAAGAAGGGAGCTAAGCCACCATTCTATAATCCACAAGGACAACAAATTCCTAAAGAACCCAGAACGATTGACACAGGGAGTCAAAGGCCAAGGCAACCACCTATTCAATGTTGGGGTTGTAAAGGAGATCATAGGTTCAAAGATTGTCCTCACAGAGGTGAAAAAGGTAGGGTTGTTCACAATGTACAACAAGCTAAAACAATGGAGGACATGGGCAGATATGTGCCATGGATTTATGCAGCCCTATAAAACAAGCAAGCAGAGTATCAATCCCACATGATTGAAGTGGAAGGTATGATCAACAACCAAACCATTGCTATTTTAATTGATTCAGGAGCTAGTCATAGTTATATAGACCCTAAGATGGTGGAAATTTTTCTATTGCCAAGAAGCAAGCATGGGAAATCCTAGTTGGTGCAGCTGGCTACAGGAGCTAGAAGAAAAGTTAATGAGATGGTTAAGTCATGCCTCATAGACACGAATGGACTGAACACCAAGGCAGATTTAAACATCTCACCTTTAGGTTCCTATAACTATCTAATTGGGATGGATTGGTTGGACCAACATCATACTCTCTTAGACTGTCACAACAAAGAATTTACTTTCCTGGATGAGGAAGGGAAACCAAGGAAAGTACAGGAAATTCCTAGGGCAGTAACCATTAGAGAAATTTTAGCATTGCAACTGAAGAAATGTTACAGAAAAGGGTGTCAAATAATTGCAGCTCATTTGGCAGAGATACCTAGAGATAAGCCAAATTTGGAGGATTATGCAGTCCTAGAATATTTTGAAGATGTGTTCAAGGAGGTACCCAGACTACCCCTGAGGAAAGACATTGATTTCTCTATAAATTCAATGCTTGGAGCAACGCCAATATCAAAGACTCCTTACATAATGAGTACACCAGAGTTGAAGGAGTTGCAAATGCAGCTTGAAGAAATTCTGAAGAAGGGGTATATACACCCAAGTGTGTCACCTTGGGGTACCCCAGCCTTGTTTGCGAGAAAGAAAGATGAAACACTAATATTGTGCATTGACTTTAGACAGTTGAATAAAGTGACTGTTAAGAACAAGTATCCTCTGCCAAGGATTGATGATCTCTTTGATCAATTGACGGATGCAAAGATATTTTCAAAGATAGATTTCATATCAGGATACCATCAGGTAAAGATTAAAGAAGAAGATATCAGCAAGACCGCCTTCAGGACAAGGTATGGTCATTATGAGTTCACAGTGGTGCCATTTGGGATGTCAAATGCACCAGCTGTTTTCATGTGCTTAATGAATGGTGTTTTTCAAGAATATTTGGACAAGTTTATCATTGTCTTTTTGGATGACATTCTTATATATTCTAAGTCAGAGGAAGATCATGACCATCATTTGAGGATGGTGTTGCAAGTATTAAGGGAGCATCAGTTGTATGCCAAATTGAGCAAATTCTCATTTTATCAGAAACAAATTCATTATTTGGGGCATATCATTTCAAAGAATGGGATAGCAGTGGATCCTGAGAAGACAGAGGCCATTAGAGAATGGTCAGCACTGAAGAATGTGACAGAGTTGAGATCATTCATGGGTCTTGCAGGCTACTACAGAAGATTTATTGAAGGATTCTCAAAGATTGCACACCCAATCACCTCCTTGCAAAGAAAGGGAGTGAAGTTTCAGTGGACACTGGATTGCGAGAAGAGTTTCCAACACTTGAAACAATTATTGACAAGTGCTCCAATATTAAGGATTGCAGACCCAAATGAAGACTTCATTGTATGCATAGATGCATGTAATGAAGGAATTGGTGGAATCCTCAGTCAAAATGGGTTTGTCATATGTTACGAATCAAGGAAGTTGAAGGATCATGAAAGAAACTATGCCATTCATGATTTGGAGTTGGCAGCCATAGTGCATGCCTTGAGGAAATGGAGACACTACCTCATGGGGAAGAGGTTTGAACTAAGAACAAACCACAACGGTCTGAAATATTTTTTTGATCAGCCAAATCTAAATGCTAGGCAAGGTATATGGTTAGAATTTCTAAGCGAATATGACTTTGATATAAAGCATATCCAAGGGAAAGAGAATAAAGTGGTTGATGCACTCAGCAAGAAGGTGCATGAATTACATGATACTTCCATTAGCATGTATCAAACTGATATTAAAATCAAAATTATGAAGGCTGCAAATGTTGATCTGCAATAAAGAGAATTGGTAGCAATGCTACAACAGGGTAAGATGCCACAAAAGGTGGATAATTATAATTTGGGAATAGATGGAATACTGTTGTACAAGAACATAATTTTTGTTCCAAATGTCCAGGACTTGAAACCTATGATTTTGCATGAGATGCATAATGTTCCTTATGCAGGGCACCCTGGATATCAGAAAACCGTGGCAGCGATCAAGAGCCATTACTTTTGGCCAGGTATGAAGAGAGAGATTGTTGAATACATCGCTACATGTATGGAATTCTAGAAAGTTAAAGCTGAGAATAGGCACCCAGCAGGGTTACTGCAACCCTTACCCATTTCTGAATGGAAGTGGGAAGTGGTGACAATGGATTTTATTACAGGATTGCCCAGAACATGCAAGCTGCATGATTCGATCATGGTGGTGGTGGACAAGCTTACGAAAGCTGCCCATTTTATTCTACTGAAAACTACTCACAATGAAGCAGATGTTACTGATATTTTTATGAAGGAAGTGGCATGATTGCATGGAATTCCTAAAACAATTGTGTCCGGCAGAGACCCGAAATTCACCTTGAATTTTTGGAAAGGATTCTTCAAAGGATTCGAAACGAATTTGAACTTTAGTACAACTTATCATCTTGAGTATGATGGACAGACAGAGAGGGTGAATAGAGTGATATAAGATATACTGAGAATGTATGTGATGAACAAACCATCAAAATGGGAAGACTACCTACACTTGGTAGAATTCGCTTACAACAATGGGTATCAGGCATCATTGAAGATGAGCCCATTTGAAGCACTTTACGATAGAAAGTGCAATACTCCAGTGAGTTGGGATAATCCAGCTGATAGAACAATAGTTGGGCTAGAGTTGCTCAAGGAGATGGAGGACCAAATGATAAAAATTAAGCAGAATTTAAAAGTTGCCCAAGACAGGTAGAAAAGTTATGCCAATAAGAATAGAACCCACATAGAATTCAAAGTGGGTGATCATGTTTTCCTAAAAGTGAAAGATAACAGGAGTTTCCTGAAGCTGGGAAGCTGCGTCAAGTTGGCAAACAGATTTTGTGGGCCATTTAAAATCCTAGAGAGGATTGGTCCAGTTGCTTATATGATTGCATTGCCTGCATCTATGTATGTTCATAATGTCTTCCATGTATCATTGCTAAAGAAATATATACCTGATGCTAATCATATTATTGATTGGAATGTGATTCAGGTGGAGCAAGAAGGCGCTTTTCAAGTGAATTCGGTGCGCATTTTGGACCGGAAAGTCAAGCAGCTCCGGAACTGAGCCATAGGGCTTATAAA
>JASDQU010713495.1:22208-40514 GCA_032191745.1 Picea mariana | reverse complement strand
AAGGTGACAAAATCAAGAAGGAATATTTATGGAAAGTGGTTAACCCTAAAAATAAGGAAAATAGGTTAAGTGACCTAGAAATGGGTTATGTGACCTAAAAGAATAAATCATTATTTAAATGATAAAGTAAGGTGACAAAGTCAAGGTTGATTATTTAAATAATACAGAGAAGTGAAAAAAAAATCAAGAAATGATAAAGTAAGATGAGAAAATCAAGAAGGAATATTTAAATGATAAAATATTGGAGAAATTTCTATTTATGGAAAGTGGTTAACCCTAAAATAAGGAAAATAGGTTAAGTGACCTAAAATGGGTTAAGTGACATAGAGGATGAAAGTATAAATAAGATAGCAATGGTCTCTTGTAGATCATCCTTTTTGTGGATCAATGGAGAGCTTCTTGTGAGAATATCTTTTGGAGTATTGATGGAGAGCTTCTTGTGAGAGCTTCTTGAGCGTTTTTGGTGTGGAACACTTGAGCATATTGAATATATATAGGTGACTGAGGTAACCAAGGATATCTAAGCCGAATTTCATAAGGAAGGTGAAGAAAAGAGGGCCGAAATTGAAGGGAGGATAAATTCTTTTGATGATGCTTTCTAAGGTATGTTATTTACAGGTCATCTCACCATTTTTGCTATAAATTTTTTTCTATAATGATTCAGACCGTGAAATGGCTATGAAATTGAGAAAACACACCCAAGTATGTATGATAAACAATTCATCTTGTGGGTCGTTGTATTTTGGGAGTTACACTCCGTGGAAAATAGGGTTTGTGGCTAGTCCTGAAACTAGTCAAAAACAGGTGTTTCGGGTAAAAACGTCATAACTTCTTCATAACAGATCCAAATTCAGTGATACCAAATGTGTTGGTTAGGGTACATGATGTAGTATGTTTTTCAATAGTTTTATATCAATTCAATCAATATTTTTTGCGGGCCACGCTCTACAAGGGCACTCTCTAGAATAATCCATAATTTAGCAAGGTATGCCCATTTTTCTATAACGCCTTTTATGAGAGGTTACAAGTAGTGCCACTTGGAGGAATTTCATAAAAAAAAACTGAAGAAAATTGTGTATCAGTTTTAGATATTTATTCATTACAGGTACAAAGTTATGATTATTTCAAGTTGGGGTTGTTGACTAATCCAAAACTAGTCATGGTTGAGACAAACAATTGATGAGTTGGAACATACATGAGGTGTATAGTTTATGATGTTGGTACATATTGATGAGTCATTGTTGATGAGTATTTGGCACATGATTGGTATATAATTGGTACATGGTTGGATGCACTTGTTTATGGTACAGGTTGATTACGGGTTGTTTGACACAGGTTGGTGCATGGTTGATGCACTTGATTATGTTGACAGATTGATATCTATTGAGGATTGTTGCCTCATCTCATTTGGTGCTGAGAATGTAAGCTGTGTCTTGCATATAGAGTTGGTGCTCTTGTAGAGTTGTACTCTATTAAGTTGTCGCTGAAAAACCCCCGGATTGAAGTCCATAATAAAAAGAAAAATTGTACATACATCTTGTGTTCTTTGTGTTCCTTGTGGAGATGCTTTGTTGATGATAGGTTGCTGATATGTATTCACATCTAACTGATTATAAATGACAACAATGAGTAATGAGAAAATACTGAATGTTAACTAAGGAGTTTTTGTGTAAGAGGGAAGTTTTGGGAAAAATATCCCCACACTCATTCACCCCCCCCTCTAAGTGTGGTAGGTGTGTCCAACATGTATTGTACCACTGAAACAAGAACAATAATGGAAGGGTTTTGATAAACCCTAACAAAAAAATGGCTCTAATAGAACCATACAAAAATCAATCAAATCATAATTCTAAAGTGAGAGGCTACCCCTCCTTTTATTCTTCCTCTGAGCCTTCTAGATATTTCCCTTTTTGACCAAATCAAACCCTTACCTTATTTATCCTTTAACTATTACTTAAACATTAAAAATTAATTTTTAATGCTTAAGTGATTAATAATTTTATTTTATTTAATGTCACTTTATTAATATAATATATTCCACCCCAGTGACACTAAACAAACCCTCGTGACTCCATTTCTTCCACTGACTATAGCCTGCAAGAGTCATACAGGCTACCGAGTCATCTTCTGCTTCGGTCAAGAGGAAGGGGACATCACAATCCTCTCTTCCTGAGATAGCTTGCCCCTAAGAAAATCCAAATCAGGATGTTCCAGAATATACTCTCTCTCCCAAGTGGCATCCTTGGTGGGAAACCCTTTCCACATGACCAGGTACTCTTGAATGACTCTGCTCTTCAACCTCCTCTCCCTAATATCAATAATCCTCTCTAGAGTTAGAACCAACTGTCCTTCCTCATATAGTGGAGGAAGATATACTTAAGGGGTGACCTACTGTCCCAACACCTTTTTGAGGCAAGACGCATGGAATACGTTGTGGATCTTTCTACCCTTAGGCAACTCCAGCTCATATGCTACCTCTCTGACTCTCTTGATCACCCCGTATGGTCCATAGAAGTGAGGCTTTAGTTTTTCCATGCCACTCTTCTTCAACTAAGACTGTCTCTAGGGATGCAACCTGAGAAAGAATAAATCCCCAACTTCGAAGTTGCGCTCCAACCTATGTCTATATGCATACAACTTCTGCTGATTCGGAGCGACCTGCGAGTTCCCCTTGAGGACTCTCAATATGTCCTAACTCTCATGCAACCAACCTTTGGCCTTGGGGACCTTGCTTTCCCCAAATGCCAAATATACAAATGACGAGGCATCATAGCCATACAGTGCCTTGAAAGGAATCATCCTGATGGACATGTGATAAGTGGTACTATAGCAGTGCTCCCCAATATGAAACCACTTCATCCACACCCTCTACTATCCTGGCAAATAGTTTCGTAGGTATCCCTCAATCCACTTATTCATGATCTCAGTCTGTCCATCCATCTGAGGATGATAGATAGTACTAGGTTTCAACTCTGTCCTTGATAACCTGAACAACTTCTGCCAAAATGCATTGAGAAACCTTCTATCACGGTCACAAACTATGTATCTCAAAAGATCATGAAGTCTGAAAACCTCCCTGAATAATATGTCCGCCACCTGAGATACACTGTACTTTGAAGGACTGGAAAATAAGTGCGCATATTTGGTCAACCTTTCCACCACCACATAGATACAATCCCTGCCCTATACCTTTGGCAACCCTGTAATGAAATCCATGTAAATTATTTTCCATTTTTTCTTGGGAATCGACAATGGCTGAAGCAACCCTGCAGGATGTGTAAGCTCTAAATTTTTCTGCTGACAATTCATGCACTCTCTAACATATAGAAGTACGTCCTCCTTGAGACCCTTCCAAGAGAACATCTCCCTCACCTACCTGTAGGTATTCAAATACCCTAGGTGCCCTGCTAATGGTGCGTCATGTATCACCCTAAAAATCTTATCCTTGAGTGAGGACTCAAGGACAAGATAGATATTGTCATTGTAGTAGATGATTACATCCACTGCTATGTACTTGTCATCCTGAATAGTACCCTCCATCAACACGCAGGAAAATGTATTCTTGGAGTACTCCACCAAGATAATGGAATTCCAATCCGTTGAGATCTCTATCATGGAGAAGGCTGCAGGTCTCCTGGATAGGGCATCAACAACTATGTTCTTCTTTCCGTTTACATACTCAATGTCAAAATCATATGCCTACACTTTACTCACCCACTTTTTTTACCTCTCATTCAGGTCCCACTGCTCCAAGAAATATCTCAAGCTATTGTGGTCAGTCCTAACCACAAAGCGTCCTCTCACCAGGTACTGTCTGAACTTGGCCATTGCATGCATGATGGCCAACATCTCCTTATCATAGATCAGATAGAGATTCTCTGGCTCCCTCATATTTCTTCTCTCGAAATCTGTTGAGTGTTGGTTCTCCATCAACATCGCTCCTATCCCCTCGTAGGATGCATCACACTCTAGGAAAAAAGGCTATGTGAAATATGTGAGTGCTAATATTAGGAAAGTGCTCATCACCTTCTTCATTCTGTTGAATGCTACCTATGCATCCTCTGACCATAAGAATCCCCCCTTCTTGGTGAGGTCTGTTAATAGTGCACCCATTTGTGAAAATCCTTTTACAAAGCAGATGTAATAGCTACATATCCCGAATAATCCTCACAACTCTATAGTGATATGGGAGTGGGCCAATCTAGTATCGTCTGGATCTTATCCCCATGCACCTGCACCCCTTGACACAAATAATGTACCTCATATATAGGATCTTTGTCAACCCAAACTCACACTTTGACTCCTTGAAAAAAAGAGACTACTGCTCCATAATGGTGAATCTCGTCCGCATGCTTAAGATGTTCCTCCCAAGTCTTGTTTTAGATCATAAGATCATCAAAGAACACCAGTAGGAACTTCCTCAACTGCTTGTTGAAGATATGGTTCATACACGACTGGAAGGTAGCAGGCATGTTAGTTAGCCCAAAGGGCATGACTAGAAATCCATGGTGCCCATAGTGACATCCAACGGATGTCTTATGAATGTCCTTCTTGTTGACCTTGATCTGATGGTACCCTGATCAAAGATCATTCTTCGAGAAATACACCGCCCCATGTAGTTCATCCATCAACTCATCGATATGGGGTATTGGGTATTGATTCCTTATGGTCTTCTTGTTCAATGCCATGTATTTGATGCACATCCTCATCATGCCATCCTTATTCTTTACCAGTACTACTAAAGAGGTAAAAGGACTAGAGCTAGGTCGAATGTGGCCCATCGCCACCAACTCCTTTATGGTCTTCTCTATCTAGTCCTTAAAATTATTTGGGTGTCGATACATTGTGGTGATAACAGGTTTCACCCCCTCCTATAGTTCAATGACATACTCAAATCCCCTATCAGGTTGCCTCCATGCTGGTAGTGGTATGAATACCTTTTCATGCTTTTAAATCAACGGTTGTATGTCCACACGATATTACTGGTGATCCTGTGATGGATTCTCCATGGTGATCAAGTACTCTGCTACGCAAGATGGGTCCCTGTGTCTAAAAAGGGCCTCCATGTGTTGGTTAGACACGATCATGGGAGAACTTGTCGACATGCCTATCAGAATAAATCGCTGACCATCTTTGTCCCTAAACTCCATCCTCATGTCCTGATAGTTCATATGGATGTTTCCCAACGAGTACAACCACTGAACCTGTAACACAACATGGGTGTTTTCCAAATCCATGACATAAAAATCATCGATCAACATATAGTTTCCCAATGTCACATCTAATCCATTGATCCTTTGAGTACACATAACGTTGTACCCATATTCTACTACCATGTTGAATCCATCGAAGTCCTCTGCAGGGATGTGTCTCTCGGTGACAAGCATTGCATCAATGAAGTTGTGGGTGGCCCCACCATCAATCAACGTTGTAACTCTATGCCTCTGCAAAATTTCTTTGACCCTAAAGGTGTAGTATTTGGGGACTCTTGAAAGTGTGGAAACTCCCTTGTCTCTCTCCTGCAATGGCGTCTGGTCTGTAGTATCAAGGCGTGGTGGTTCACCACTACTCTGTCCATTGTCTTGTAAGTGGACTATCTCATCATCACCATCATCCTCCTCGTCAAAAAATACCTCAATGTAATGGAATTTACCTTTGACCATACATCGATGACCCAGTTCCCATGGTTCATTGCAACTATAATAAATCTTCCTCCTCCTCATCTCTCTTCGATTCTCCTCATCCATCCTATCCGTCCCCACCCATATTTTTTTGGGAAACTTCATTGCTTGACCCTTTTGTGGAGTAAAGGGTTTCACGAGTGCCTTTTTGACTACCATGCCTATCATTTCCTGAGTTTTCATGACTGTGTCTTGTAGTGTGATCAGCCGGAAGGACTTCACCCAACCTCTCAAGGGTTCAACTAAGCCCTCAGTGAATAACATCACCAATATCTACTCAGAAATGTCAGTCTCCATGAATGCCATCCTCTGAAAATCTGTGATGTATGCCTTCAATGTAATTGTCTACCTTAGCTGCAAAAACTCCTTGAAGTGGACCTGTGGATCCTTCTTATCGAACCTGTTCATCAACCTCTGGGTGAAATCCTCATATGATGTGATGTTGGAGTTCCCCAATGCTAATATCCCATGGTACCACCACTCATGAGCTTCCCCATCCAAGTATAGGGTAGAAAACTTGATTGCCTCTACCTCTATCATTGGGTTAAGCTGGAAGTAAGTATCCAGCTTATGCACCCATGCTCTGGCTATGATCTTGGCAGATTCATGAAAGGATGGGACTGCCAACTTCCCTATCTTACACATAAGATCAAAATTCTGCTATCCCTAGCCCGTCCTAGGCTTGTTCCTCATTATGAGGTTGTAGTACATGATGTAAGACATGGTTGTCTAGACCTCCTCCTCTAGCGCTTGATACTCCCTAAGGTAGGAGTTAACCTCGTCAACTGGGTCCTGTTGTCCCTGTGCTCCTTGTTAGGATATTTAGACACTTAGGAGTTAGTTAAGATCTACTTGGTCTACTGTGTCGTTAGGTAAAACTGTGTTTCTTTAGTATGCATTTTTAGTTAGGAAATATGACGGTCACGATATGTTCCCGACATAGAGTGATCTGACGGTTCATATTATCCTCGATCTTAATGACTACATTGATCCATGGCTTAACACCCAATTGGTCCATGATCTCTATTTAAAGAGCATGGGGGGTCATTTTCCGATGATCAATTGTGAGAAACTCTCTTGTAAAATATCTCTATAATCTTTTTCTTTTGCATTAATAAACTGCTCCAAGTGGCCTCATTGGTTGGGGCCGTGGATGTTTCCCCGTAGGGGTCTTACCACGTCAAAAAATTGGTGAGTTAATATTTAATATGGTCGTGTGAGTGTTTACTGAAGGTATTCGTCCTCTATTGGAATACTTATGTTGTCAAACATTGTATCAGTGCTTGTTTGGATACCTGCTCCGGTTGTAAATCGAGCTCGTGAAGCCGAGTTGCCTCATCTCCAGTTTCTGCCATTTTTGTACATGCTTGGTCTACGAGGACTACTCCATTACGTCTTGAGCGCTTGTTTCATTCAGGAACGCTTTTCGTTTCACTCGAAAATGTTTATGTTTTCCCAAGATGCAACCATTTCAGTCAGATCCAGAGGTATAAATCCTGAATACGCCATTTTTAATTTTTTGCAGAGTATTATTTCGTTTTTATATTGTTTGTTTCTAGGTTKCTACTCTTTTATATMTGCGTATTTTCTTTYCCCCCCACCCTGTGCGATATCGAAAAATCAGAAACATATAAGAAAAGGTGTATTTTCCGGGTAAGCTAACTGAGATCTAACCCTTGTTGTCATCAAGAAGCAGAATTGTTTCCTTGTGTGAAAAGAGTTTTTTTGAGCATGCYCTCCAAGGCCATATTCCACAACCAAAAAAACAACAACACGCTATCCAAGGTCGTCTTCAACAACAACAACAACAACAACAACAACAACAACAATCCTCCTTCTAAACAATACAATATGTTTTGCTAGCTCACTTGGTTAAAACTTGCCTTATTAAGTAAGAGGTCTTGAGTTCAAGTCTCTTTTTTGTTATTTTTTTTGAAAAAGTTCATGCATCCATTGTAACGTGTATTTCACTTCAAGTATAAAAGTGAATCACTATAAGTAGATTTAATATTTTATTTTAAAGTTATTTATTTTGCATGCAACTTTCTTTTATAAAGTAACTTCATTGTAAAAGTGATCCCCGCTTCTTTTTATAAAAGGGGGTCGCTTCATAAAACAACTTATTTGTAAAAGTAAGGGCATAACTTTCACATCCGAAGTCTGTTTTCAGTGCCACTTTTTTTAAAACCACCTAATTTTTTGAGATCTTTCTATCCATCTCATCAGTTTTAGTTTTTTAAATCCATATTATATACATATTTAATATGGATTCTTCCACTGATATTTTACTTACCAACACCAACTACTTCCAATGGAAATCCCATATGGAGGATTTATTAAGAAGTAAAGGCTTGTACCGGATTACCTTAGGAAAGGAAAAATAACCCATTGATGATGAAAAGAAAGTCAAATGGGATAATAGGAATGACGAAGCACGTGGGTTGATCATAATGTCCATCTCTCCTAATTTAAGGTTCCACCTTCAAGAAATTGATGACCCCGATGAAGCTTGGGAAAAGCTTGAATATGTGTTTGGTAAACACAATATTATTCGAGCACATCAGTTAGAAAATCAGATATTAACTTTATATCCAAATTATTTTTCTTGCATTGAAGACTATCTATATAAGTTTAAAACACTTAGAATTTTGTGTGAAGAGTGTACCATAAAGCTGGAGGAAGAGCGTTGCATCTATATTAATCTTTCTAATCTAGGCAGTGCATATTCTGTGTTTCTATCTACCTTTTATGCCATGAGAGAGGATCTAGGGAAAGATTATCAAAAACCCAGTCTTGAGTCCTTTTGTGATGCTTTGATTAGAGATCAAGATAAGCTTGTACAACTTGGATTGATCAACACTGCAGGTACATCCAACAAAGCCTTAGTGTCCTAGCAGAAAGATAAATCCAAGAATCCCAAGAAGAAACATCCTCGCGACAACAACAAGCAAAGCAAGGGTCCCATACCCACTCAGGCAACTTCAACTCCTAATGGTGACATAGGAGAAAATTCTAATAATAAGCTTACTGACATACACTGCAACTTTTGTGGGAAACATGGTCATGATGAGTCCAAATGTTTCAAGAAGATGGCAGCTTTAGAATCAACGATGAAGAAGCACAACATTAGTATTGATTCTACTTCTTCTTCTTCTTCTCATAGACATGCACTTTCTGCTTTTGGTTTCTCCTTCAATGAAACATATACTTCTTCTTCTGATGAGTGTCTTATTGATTCTAGAGCATCTTATCATATGGCTAATGATAAAGCCATATTTTCTGCTCTAAATGAATATAACACCAAGAAAATATTTGTTGGTGATGATAGATCTCTTAGTGTTGTAGGATATAGAATAGTTTGAGTAGATAATGATCATTTCAATGATGTATTATGTGTTCCAAATCTTTCTTGTAACCTTCTATCAATAGATTAAATCACTCATTCAGGTGAAGGTAAAACCGTAGTGTTTTCACGTCACAAAGTTGTAATCAAGGATCTAAAAGATCCTAAGCATGTTCTTGCAACTGGAATCACTGATGATATTACCAGGTTGTACAAGTTTGAAAACTTTGGGTCATCATCTTTTCCATTATTTTTTGTTGCTCATAGCGATGACTTGAGCAAACTTTGGCACGAGCGGTTTGGTCATCTAAACTATCACTCATTGCAACAACTATGTAATCAATAGATGATGAATGGTCTTCCTCTTGTTTCATGCAGAGATGGTGTTTGTGCCGGTTGTGTTCTCGAAAAACATCATCGGGACAATTTTGACAAACGTGCCTCTTGGCACACCTCAGACTCTTTGCAACTTGTTCACAGTGACTTGTGTGGTCCACTTTCTTCTCCTTCTTTTTCTTGGTGCAAGTATTTCTTAACTTTCATTGATGACTTTTCCAGACGTACTTGGTGTTATCACATGAAGCTGTCAAGGGTTGTAGGTGATAGCCATGAGCACATGCAAGAAAGATGGTGCAATTTTCAACAGTAGAGATCCTCTGTGCAGTTCAATTTAGTTCCATCTCTAAGCGCGGTTTGAAGGAAGTTATAATTGGCAGGCGGATAAGATTTAGCTGGGGTGCTAAAATAGCAGGTGCGTCCATATCCCAGATCACAACCATATCAATGACCATGCTTTATTTTCGGGCCACAACATGCTCGGGCGTTAAAATCCTTGAGCAAGCCGAAATCTAAACCATGGTATTGTAGGAGAGCTACATGGCGGAAGATGGTGAGTTTCGGGCCCAAAAGAAGTGTGGTTCCAAAGCGCTTTCGTCGGCCCCAAAATCACATGCTCATTCAACACAGAATCCAATAGCAGCACGTGGCTGCCCCTAGTCATCAAGGCTCATCCCGATCCCGAGGATAAATCAGTTAATGAACAAGGAATGGTAGTTGAAACCTCAACTCACTCCATAAATAAAAAGCATGGAGGGTCTGGCCATGGAGACAAAATTGTCAGCTCAAGGTACCATGAAGGATGGTTTTTTCCTGTAGGCCCATGCTAATCTGAGCTTTTATCTGACAAAAGGATACACACATAGTATGACAAAAGGATACACAGATGGAAGAGCCATGGACAAGATGGCTAGATCACATTCCTAGCGGTTGTCCACTGATCTGAGTATAAATAGATCAGTGGAAGAATATGTTAGGCGTCGATGGTTGAGCAGAGCTCCCTATTTGTAATAGTTTGATAGCAGAGTTGTTCTCTGGTTATGTATGAGACCTAAGACTTTCTCATTAATAGAAGTCAATTTCTTTCATCATCTGGTTTCCTCTTGTGTTGAAACACTCGTGCATGGATGATCCAGACGAGATGTTGTAGTTGTATTGTAATGGAGGTTTTATTATAATGATGCTATGATCTGTTTCAGTATTTTATTTCACTTTCCTATTTCCTCTTATGCTAAAATGCTCATGCATGGATGATCCATACGAGATGTTGTAGTTGTATTGTAATGGAGGTTTGATTATAATGCTGTTGTGATATATTTCAGTATCTTAAACTTAAGTTCAAGAGCGYTTGTGTGCCTAAGTTTCTCTACACCAAGTTGCTTGAAGGCCAGATGATCATGGCAGACTTGTCCACTTTAATCACTAAGTCTTTCTCCTTCTCACCTTTATCCTTAAACCACTGAATGAAGTTAATGAGAACCTCATTTTCWTATGCATTGCTAGCCCAGTTTTCTGTGTTTAAACATTCTTACGTTGATATTTTTCCATGTGACCTCCAATCATAAACCTACCTCYACAAACATTTTGATGGGTGTTGGGATTATCCTCTTGCAATCTGAGGGTGACTCTCATCACTAAAATTCTTGGCACCATTTCTGGGGAACGAATTGAAGACATTTCCCTGGGATTGAACGACAAAGAAATTTTGATTCTCAAGGTGCATCAGAAATTAGTACCTTGAAGATTGCAGCTTGCACCTGACGACTCCACTGTTTTAGTTGTGGCTCCTAAAGGCATACACACAAGGTCAACTCCACAACTACCTCTGGAAACACCTGAAGCTAACCCAGAGAAGATTATCAATAAAGGAAATACCTCTCCAAAAGGACTTTCAGCTGTTGTACCAGGTGATTCTGGTAATTTACATGACCCTTCTTTTAAAACTCCAGTAGTTGTATCCAATTCTCCTTTTCTATTGTCTACTGGAGTTTCCAGAAGTTTGTATTTTGAAATCTCCCCTGTTGAATTCTGCCCTTTTAGTCCTCATTTGGAAGAAGAAATTTTTGAAACCCCTGTTTCCCCTGATATTGTAAAGTGGTTTAGACCAAGGAGCTTATAAGATTGTCCCACTTTGGGTTTTTCTACTCCTCCTATCAAAGTTGTTGTAACTAAAGAGGGGGGAAATTATTTTCCCTTGAACCGTATACCATCCTCCTCCAACACTCAACCGTTTCCCCTTTCCCCTAGAAACACAGATGCAATCGCACCTGTCCAAATTCCATCTCCCCCTGGTTCTCCTACAATTCACATCCCAATGGCAGGTGCTAATCTTCCTAGAAACATGATGGATGCCATAGTGGCTTCTAGATATGCCCCTCTTGTTTTACCTTAGCCTATGAATGCTCTCCTAGTTGGAGACTACCTTAAGTACATGCCCAAGTTCACAGGGGAGGAAGACATAACTGTAGAAGAACACCTTTCAACTTTTTATAGTTATGCAGATAATCTTAACATTGAAAATGAGAATGTGTGGATGAGAGTTTTTTTACAGAGCCTTGATGGTCAGGCTAGGAAATGGTTTAGGGGATTGACTCCTGGATATATTGTTGGGATTGGAGCTCTGGATGATTCATTCTTGAGGCATTGGGGGGATAAAAAATATTTTCTTTATTATATTACAAAATTTGGGTCACTTAAGAGGAAAGAGGGAGAATTTGTTTCAGACCTCTCAAAAAGATTTAATAAGATGTACAATAAGATTCCCAATGAAACAAATTCTACAGAAACCTCTACCAAGATTACTTATGCCAACTCTTTTGACCCTGAGTTTTGCCTCCCGTTGAGAGAAAGACGAGCTACCTCTTTAGCTCATATGCAGGATGCAACCCTTGAAGTAGAGTCTAATATATTGGCAGTTGAAAAACTTAGGAGTAAATATGATAGAGACATAAGAAAAGGTAGGGATGAATCTTCAACCTCTGTTTCCTCTGCTTCCCACCCTCAAGTGGATGAATTGACAAAATTGGTAAAGACACTTTCTGCAGAAATGGAGAAATTGAAATTTGAAGGAAAATAGAGCTATAGGAACCCCGAGAATGCTAATAATAGGGGTAATTTTAGAAGACCCAACAATTCCCCTCAGATCATCCAAAGAGATCAAAGAAATAGGGATAGGGATAATAAAAAAATCCAAGCCCCTCTCTAAAATAACCTGGTTATTGATGAAGAAGAAGAGGAAGAAGATGTTGATCCTGAAATCCATTTCTTGGTGACACCTCTTTGTCTCCTCATTTAACCCAATATGCATATGAAGAGTCTCTCATGGATAACCAACTAAATGAGCTGAGCAAAGGGGAAAGGACCAGTGGCAATCCAAATACATACAACCTAAGGTCAAAGAAGAAAGAGTGGAAGCCTGACATTTTTTATCAGCCTACTAGAACAAAGAATCCTGCTAAGGGTGTGGCAACTAGCAACAAAGAAAAAGAGGCACAAAACCCCCAGGCAGTGGTTAAGAGACCTACCCCAGAAGTTAAGGAGATACTAAAGCCTCCCTCATCTTTTAGCTTTGAGAATGAGATTCAAAAGATTAAAATACTTGTACCTTTTTTGGAGCTAGTTAAGAATGAGGATTTCAAAAGGTACCTTTCCAAAATGCTGCAGCCTGAACCTTCATCCTATCCCACAAATTCACTCAACCTCCAAGATGAAAAACTAGCTGTCATACTAGGACCTTTGGTAGAGGATAGGTATGACTATTCCCCTCCTTTATATACATCATTGAACATTCATGATAAAGTGATGCACAACTGTTTGATGGATTCAGGAGCATCTCATAATCTCATGCCTAACACTGTCATGGATGAGCTTGGGTTGGAAGTTACAAAAACCTACCATGACCTATACTCATTTGATTCTAGAAAGGTGAAGTGTCTTGGGATTATCAAAGACCTGGTTATTTCCTTGTTCCAATTGCCAATGAAAAGTGTGGCCATGGATATTGTGGTGGCTGATGTTCCCCCTAAGTCTGGGATGCTATTGTCTAGATCTTGGATCAAAATACTAGGGGGAACTTTGCAGATGGATATTTCATATGCCACCATTCGTGTGTTTGGGGGGGAACATAGAAGGCTTTATAGGGAAGCACAACTTGCTTACATTATCAGTGATGAAGCAAATCCTGCCAACCACCCCATTTTTGTAGTTGATACTGATTTAGGAACAAGTATGTTACAGATCACTGATGCTCCCCAAACACTTATTGAAATTAGAATGCAGAATATTACCTCTTGTGAAGATCCTCCTCCTAATACCCCATTTTGGAAGATGTTTTTTGATGGAGCCTCTTCTAGGGAGAGTGCTGGTGTTGGGGTAGTTTTTATTTCCCTACCCAAGAGACCATATCTTTGTCTTACAAGATGGAATTTGAAACAACAAACAATGTGGCAGAATATGAGGTTCTTGTTTTAGGTTTGAGGGCTGCTAAAGACATGAAGATTGAAGAGCTAGTGGTGTTTGGAGGTGCTGAGTTGATTTTACATCAAGTCAAAAATATGTATCAAGCTAAACACCCCAGGTTAAGGACCTACATAAATGAAGTCTGGGATCTTGTCGATAGTTTCTTCTTAGCTTTTAATATCTCATTTGTTCCAAGAGAGGAGAACACTTTGGCAGATTCCTTGGCTGTCTCAACAAGTAATTTCAGGGTTCCTTTGCCCCCCAAACTCAAGTATGATGTGGAAGTAAAGTATAGACCCTCTATTCCTGAAAATGTCAAACATTGGAAGGTTCTTGAGGATGATCCTAAGATAAAAAGATTTATTGAGATTGTGGGTGAATTTTCTACTTTACATATTGATCAAGATCAGGATACTGAAGAAAGACTTCATGATTATATTTTTTTGAATAAAATTGTTGACCATCATATTGTTCAGTTGCCCAGTAAACATATTCCAAAAGGACTTGTCCCCTTGGAGAGATTATTTGACATAAATGATGTGGCTGTAAATATTAAAGGTTCAACTGAAAACACTGATGTGACTGAATGAAATTTAGGAACAAAGGAAGACCCAAAGTATGTTAAATTGTCTAGCAGTTTGTCAAAGGAACAAAGGGATGAGTATGTCAAGCTTTTGAAAGAGTTTGCTGATGTGTTTGCCTGRAAATATGAAGATTTAAGAACATATGACACCAACATCATTGAACATAAGATCCCTTTGAAAGAGGAGACCAAGCCTTTTAGGCAGAAACKCAGACAAATAAATCCCATGATGCTGCCTATTATGGAAAAATAAGTGAATAAGCTGCTAGATGCCTAGATCATAATTCCTTTGAGATATTYAGAATGGGTGGCTAACTTGGTGCCCGTGAGGAAGAAAAATGGGGAAATCAGGTTATGTGTTGATTTCAGRAATTTGAACAAGAGCTCCAAAAAGGATAACTACCCGTTTCCAAATATGGAGCACATTTTGCAGAGAGTGACTGGTTCGTCTAGGATGTCTACGATTGATGACTTCTATGGCTACAATCAGATCTTTGTCTTKCCTGAATATAGAGAGAAGACAACCTTCACTACTCCTTGGGGCACATTCATGTATGCTAAAATTCCCTTTGGATTGATGAATGYAGGAGAAACTTTCAGCGAGCCATGGACATTGCCTTTATTGAGCAGAAAGACAAATTTGTAGTCATCTATCTGGATGACATTACAATGTTCTCAAAATCTGACAAAGAGCATTATCAACATTTGAAGAAGGTCTTCCTAAAATGTAGAATGTTTAGTCTCTCTCTCAATCCTAAGAAATCTTTGTTTGCTATGAAGGAAGGTAAATTATTGGGGCACATTGTGTCAGCAGAAGGGGTAAGAATTGATCCAAGTAGAGTAGAGGCCATCAAAACCTTATCTTTTCCCAGATCTAAGAAAGAGGTTCAGTCTTTCTTGGGTAAAATCAATTTTCTAAGAAGGTTCATCTCTAACTTTGTTGAATTAGTGAAGTACATTACAACCATGCTCAAAAAGGGAAATGAGGTGAAATGGACTTCTGAGGCTCGAGAATGTTTTGATCAGATAAAAAGGGCCTTAACCGAAGCACCCCTACTCATCATCCCTGATTATTCCAAGGATTTTTTGATATTTTCTTTTGCCTCATTTGACACATTGGCTTTTGTTTTCCTACAGAAAAATATAGAGGGGTTAGAGCAACCTATTTCCTTTTTTAGCAGAGCATTGAGGGATGCAGAAGTGAGATATGATATCATGGAAAATAAGGCTTATTCTTTGGTCAAAGCCCTCAAGGATCTCATAATATATGTTCTGCATTCAAAGATTTTTGCATATGACCCTTCATCCTTAGTGAAAGAGATATTGATCCAGCGTGACATAGATGGTAAGAGAAGCAAATGGATTGCTAAAATTATGGAATTTGACCTTGAAATGAAGCCCACTAAATTGGTGAAAGGCCAAGGTTTAGCTAGGTTGCTGGATGAATCAAATTGCAAAGAGTTGGGGGTTAATTTCATGAATATAAACTCAGAAATTCAGGAAGTTGATTTTGCTGATAAAAGCTCTCATGTCAGCCCTAGCTTGGCAGAATGCACTTGGTATAAAGACATCATACATTTTATGTAGAATATGTAGCCTCTTGATGGCTTGGACACGAACAAGATGAGAGATTTGAAGCTTAAAGCAATCAAATATTGTCTCATTGATCAAGTTTTGTATTGGAAAGATCATCTAGGAGTTCTTTTGAGATGTCTGGATCCATAGGAGGCCCAAAGGGCCATAACTGATTTTCATGACAACTTATGTGGGGGCCATCATTTTTGGAGAACCACATCCTATAAGATCCTCAGAGATGGGTATTTTTGGCCTAGCCTTTTTACTAATGTTTGCGCACAAATTAGAGCTTGTGTCAAATGCCAAATTTTTTTTGGAAAGAAACAACTCAAATCTTTGCCTTTGAAACCTGTGGTGGTTTCCAGACCTTTTCAACAGTGGGGTCTTGACTTCATTGTAGAAATCCACCCAAAATCAAGTGGTCATCACAGGTGGATTTTGAATGCCACTGATTATTTCACCAAGTGGATAGAAGCCATTGCTACAAGGAGTGCCTCCCATAAGGTAATCATTAGCTTTCTTGAAGATATCATGTTCATATTTGGTTGTCCAAGCAGGATTGTTACTGACAATGTTGCCTCCTTCAAAGATGAACCATTGATCAAGTTCTGTGAACACTGTGGTATTGCATTAGTCCATTCTATGCCTTACTACCCCCAAGGAAATGGTTTGGCAGAGTCATCTAACAAGAGCCTCATAAAGATCATCAAGAAATTGTCAGAAGACAATAATAAAAAATAGGACTCAAATCTAAAATTTTCCTTATGGGCTGTTGAGTTACAACAAAGAGGTAACTTGGTGTTTCCCCTTTTCAACTTGTGTATGGGGTTGAGGCTATATTTCCTACTCATCTTGCCTTCCTTGTGGCAAAATTCCTCCAAGACTACCAAGGAGAACCTGATGATATGGTCAGGAGGATACAACAGTTGGTAGAAGTACAATAGATTAGGGAGAAACTACTTGATAAAGCTCAGGACAATCAACAAAAGATAAAACGATCCTTTGACAAGAAGGTAAGCAAGGAATATTTTCAGCTGGGAGATCTAGTGCTCAAATGGGATGCACCCAAGCAAGACAAAGGAAAACATGGTAAATTCTAAGCCTTATGGATTGGTCCTTTTAAGATTTATGAGTTATTTTCAAATAAAACTTATAAATTGCAGAACTTGGAGGATTTCAAAGTTTTTGATGGCCCTATCAATGGGCACTTTCTAAAAAAACATTTTTCTTAAGCCATGATTGGCTTTCCATCCATTGCAAATACAACTTTCACTTTTATTTATGTTTGAATAATTGACCCCATGACCCAAAAGCTAAGGCACTGAAATTGCTTGTTCTTGGCAGCTGACAGGGAGCATGCCATCCCCTATGGAACCAATGTTATCACATGAAGTTGTCAAGGGTCGCAGGTGATAGCCATGAGCACAGTCAAGCAAGCATGTTCATTTTTCAACAGTAGAGATCCATTGTGTAGTTCAATTTAGCACCATCTCTAAGCGCGGTTTGAAGGAAGTTATAATTGGCAGACGAATAAGATTTAGCGAGGGTGCTAAAATAGGAAGTGCGCCTAGATAGAAGATCATGACCAAATCAACGGCCACACTTCATTTCGATGCCGCAACATGCTTGGGCATTAAAATCCTTGAGTGGGACGAAATCTAAACCATGGTATTGCAAGAGAGCTACATGGAGGAAGATGGTGAGTTTCAGGCCCAAAAACGGTGTGGGTCCAAACTACTTTCGACGGCCCCAAAATCACATGCTCATTCAACGCCTAATCCAATAATAGCACATGGATTCTCCCTAGTCGGCAAGCCTCGCACCAATCCTGAGGAGAAATTATTTTATGAATAAGGACTGGTAGTTGAAACCTCGGCTCACTCCATAAATGAAAAGTATGGAGGGTCTGGCCGTTGAGAGAAAAATGTCAGCTCGAGGTACCACAAGGGATTGTTTTTTCCTGCAGGCCCATGCTGATCTGATCTTTTGTCTGACATAAGGATACATGCACAGTCTGACAGAAGGATACATAGATGGAAGAGCCATGGATGAGATGGCCATATTAGATTCCTAATGATTGTCCACTGATCTGAGTATAAATAGATCAATGGAAGAATATGTTAGGCGTCAATGGTTGAGCAGAGCTCCCTATTTGTAATAGTATGAGACCTGAGACTTTCTCGTTAATAGAAGTCAATTTCTTTCATCATCTTGTTTCCTCTTGTGCTGAAACACTCGTGCATGGATGATCTAGACGAGATGTTGTAGTTGTATTGTAATGTAGGTTTGATTATAATGTTGCTATGATCTGTTTCAGTATTTTGTTTCAC
>JASDQU010713495.1:2316-12661 GCA_032191745.1 Picea mariana | reverse complement strand
TCATAGTAGACAATGTTGAATGGATGATCCCTCCCGTGCGAAAAAGACGTGTTTGAAAACTTGAAAGAAGACGAAGGCTTTTACAAACATGTAAACATCGCCCAACTAACACCATTGCGATATTGTTACCATCGTCCAACTTGCACGTGTATTCAACAATATTTTCTTAATCTTTACGTACCATTTTTTACACATGTTCTTGATTTTATATAAATTTTGATGTGAATAAGTTGACAAATTCATTTTTTTAGTAAATTGTTTTTCAAAATTGATTAGGAATGTTGGGAAAGTTATAATTTCATTTTATACCAATTTGATTTTATATAAATTTTGATGTTAATAAGTTGATAAATTTAATTTTTAGGAATGTTGTGAGGAATTTTGATCATGGAATTTTTTATTTTTTTTATTATTATAGATTTTCGCTTATTTTAAGGTAAATCAAATAGAAGTGAATTAGGTAAAACTTTGTCTCGTTACACAATATAGATTTATTGAAAAAGTTGAGTTTTCCGATCATAAATTCAATCCATATTATAATAAAGAATACAATGTAGATATGTTGTAAAATAAAAGTAGATTATCTATTTTTGGATAATTGTTACATATGTAGGTATGTTGTAAAAGAAAAGTAGATTATCTATTTTTGAATAATTGTTACATTGTTATTATTTGTAATAGATTCTTATTTATGTTTTATGTGATTCTCACTCATGTATTTTTCAATTCTATTATTCCAATTTTGGTACCTTTTGATTCAAGGTTTCAAAAATGAAAATGGTGTTAAGATTGTTTCGATTGTTGTTCTTGACACCATTGCAAGTAAACAAGACAAAGTAGACAACTTAGGGAAAAAATGCTCAATAAACTCTTCTCCTTTAATCAATCTCTTTGATCTTTCCTTTGATTAAGGTTTTGTTGTTATATATTTCATTTTGTTCAAGCTTCGTGGTTAGAGGACTAGAACTAAAAGTCAAGTAGTATTCATCTCCAATAAGTTTCTCGATTAGCGAGAAATGTATGTATCAGGTTTATGGAAGATTTCTTTTTTGGGACATGGCTTCGACATACATAAATATATGAGGCAATTGAATAAAACCACCAAGAGAAAATCGAGTATGGGAGGGATGAAGGTTTCCTGGGACGGGTTCCTTATGTGCATAATGGAGATCTTGTTTAAAGTGTTATGCAACAATTTTCAAAATTCCAATTATCACAGAGAGATGCAATGTGCTTGAAGGAACTAGATAAAAAAATTAGCATGATTTTAGGTAGAAAGTCTATGTGGTGCATATCATTCCCCATCATAAATGATCTAGGAGGATATCGGTGGCCACCCACCACTTCCACCGACTTATAATGGTTCTACATCTTAGCAATTCTACTACATCTTTGTAGGTCTTGATTTTTGATGGATTTTTTGGGCATTTACCATGCATTTTTTGCGATTGACATTGCCCCCAAAATCTATGATTATGGAGCCTGCCAAACGCACAAAGCATAAAACGCCCCAAATGGAGTTCTTATGCGAAATTTGTGGCCCTAGAGCCTAGAGTTTGAAATGTTGTTTTAGAACAACCATATATGTGGAATCATCATGTTGTTTACAAGTCTAGAGCCCATAATGTTATTATTACTTTGAGGGGTTAGCTTTACAAGGTACCTGAGGTAGTTCTGATTGCTATAATCTTCTTAATCTTAGCAAAGCAATGCAAGAAGGTAATCTATCAAACTAGGAGATTTGTTGTCCTCATGATTTGGTTGAAAGGAGAACATAAGATCATCATGACTGCCAGAGCCTCTGCATAGGGTCTCTCTACACATCAGAAGTAGGTGGAAAAAATAGTATAAGACTACAAAGATATCTTCACCTCACCTACAAGGGTGCCTTTGCATTGTTAGTTAAAGCATGCAATCGATTTGGCACTTAGTGCTCCTCTACCTAACGACCTAGTATACAAACACTCTCTTCTATAGAATGAATAAATCAAATCGTAAATTAACGAGCTAATTCAAAAGGGATCCATTTGACCAAGCTCCTTGCCTTGTGGGAGCCCAATTGTGCTAGTTCACAAGAAGGACATGACATGGCAATCACTTTGTATTGGTTACAAAGCCATGAACAAAATCATAGTTAAGAACCAGTATCCAATCCCACAGATTGGCGATCTTCTTGATCAACTAAAGGGCACCAAATTGTGTTGTATGATTGATTTAAATTCAAGCTATCACTAAGTACCAATTGAGCAAATTGATTTATGGAAGACATCCTTCAAGTCCAAAGAAGGTTTCTTTGAGTGGTTGATCATGCCTTTCGTCTTAACTAATGCTACAACAACATTCATGAGGATGCTCAAYGATATCTTGCATTCAATCACAAATTCCTTTTTGGTCGTATATCTAGATGATATCCTCAACTTCAACAAAACTTGAGTGAAGCATTTGCAACACATTTGGCAAGTTGTAAGGACCTTGAGACAACACAAGTTATATGAMAATCCAAATTAGTTCTCATTCAACATGCATAGAATTCAATATTTAGGATAGATTGTGGATGAGCATGGTGTGCGTGTGCATCCAACGAAAATCCAAGTCATTCACTATTGGCCTACCCTACTAATCCTAACAGAGCTAAGTCATTCACTATTGGCCTCGCCAACTTCTACCACATGTTTGTGTTGGGGTTCCCTTACATTGCTTGGCCTTTAAGCCAAGTCACAAAGGGTGGAACCAAAGGCAAGTTTATTTGGGCTAAATCACAATACAAAACATTCAAGGAGTCACTTGAAACACCACCTATGTTCAACGCTAATCTTCATTCTACCAAACCTACAACAACCCTTCAAGATTGAAACATATGCACTAGACTATGCTATAAATGTAGTCCTCACTTATTATAGGCATATATGAAAAGTTCAAAAGACTAACAAAATATCAATTGCAACCATTGTCAATGGTAATATGATTAAAGCAAAGTGATATTGAAAAAAATGACCATGGGATATTAAAGCCATGAATCATGAATCAACTTTTTTTTCCCGGAAGAAATTATCTCAATTTTATAAGAGTTTATAAAATCATTTACAATTTGCTGGAAATACCAATCCCAGATCCTAACAAAAACCAGGATCAGACTGGGTCAAAACAAATGCTGCCAGATAACAATAAGAGGCAAAAAAGCCAAAAGGCATGGGTCGAATCCCATGGCAAAAACCTCCGATTAGACTCCTGCGCAGTCAGCAACAGATAGAGGCAGGGCAATCGGATTAAAACAGGGGAGACAGTCACCAAAGTCTCGCGGGACCGATGCATGCATAAGTAGCCTCCGATGCTCCCCAGCGCAACAATGAGTGACAGCCACCGATACAAATCGCGCCAACAGAAAAATAACAGTGTCCAAAGCACAAGGNAAGAGTTTATAAAATCATTTACAATTTGCTGGAAATACCAATCCCAGATCCTAACAAAAACCAGGATCAGACTGGGTCAAAAAAAATGCTGCCAGATAACAATAAGAGGCAAAAAAGCCAAAAGGCATGGGTCGAATCCCATGGCAAAAACCTCCGATTAGACTCCTGCGCAGTCAGCAACAGATAGAGGCAGGGCAATCGGCTTAAAACAGGGGAGACAGTCACCAAAGTCTCGCGGGACCGATGCATGCATAAGTAGCCTCCGATGCTCCCCAGCGCAACAATGAGTGACAGCCACCGATACAAATCGCGCCAACAGAAAAAGAACAGTGTCCAAAGCACAAGGAACTGGGCACAGGGAAGGACAAAATTTTCAAGGAGGTTCGAAGAGATTGAAGGTGGAAATCAGACTCTCCCGATCTCTGTCACAGTGGAAGATTGATAATCTGCCCATCACTTGATTGAGAGCACACTTAGAAAGAACATCTGCCTCCGAATTGAAGGATCTGGGAAGTTGACGGAAGGTGATGTCGGAAAAGGAGCGGGCCAGATGATGAGTTTTGTGTTTCCATCCGTCCACATGGATGGATTGAAGACTACTCTGATTATTGATCCAGTCAATAATTACTTTCGAATCTCCAATTACGTGAAGATGGTTAAGTGACCAACAGGAAGCAATCATAAGAGTGGCCCAAAGGCCCAGTAGCTCGGCTTTAGTGTTTGATCCCCTGCCACAATTAAGAAACCACTTTGTCAGCCACTGAGGGTGGGATCTGAAGGTGCCACCAGCACCACAACAAGTGCCTGAGGAGAGAGCCGCTCCATCAAAAAAGGCTACCGAGTAACCTTCAGGCAGGAAGGTATCCACCGCTTTGGGGAGAAGTGATTTGACAGTAGTCTGCTTCCATTGAAAAGAGGCCAGTGTTCTGTAAAAGGCAGCCTGAAGAGAAGGAGAGGAGTCCTCAAAAAGGGCCCTATTGCGTTCAATCCATACATGCCAGCAAACAAAAATAGCCAGCGATGGAGGGGCTACTTGAACATTGTACCAGGAGGAGAAACACTTCAAAAAGGAGTCGCCAGTCCAATGGAAAGTAAGGGAAAGATGCTTCAGAATAAGATCCCAAAGCACTTGGGCAAAAGAACAGTGAATGAACAAGTGAGAGGGGTCCTCCGAAGCTCTGTGACAAAGCACACAATAACCTGGACCCTGCCAACCCTTTCTGCGAAGCGACTCCCAAGTAAGGAGTTTGTCATTTGCACAAAGCCAAAAGAATAATTTGTGCTTAAGAGGGAGCGCCCAGAACCATAATCGGGTGAGCCAACATGGCTGAGCCACCAAACTCCTTTCCGACAGCAGAGCGGCATAGACATTTTTGGCAACCACTCTGCCAGAACCGTCTCCCCCCGTCCAGGTGAGGGCATCTGGAGCGATAGAGAGAGAGAGGCCTGAGCATCTTAAAGCAGTCGTATAAGAATCAAATTCCTGTGCTAAGTGCCCACCGAGAGCCAGCTCACTACTAAGTAACCAAGAATCTGGAAGAGGGAAGGCACCGGATCCCCTCTTCAGTTGCGCAAGAGAGGACAGATTCAGGGAGAGCAAATGAGACCTGAGTTGTAAAGAGAGAATAGAAAGATCGTCAAGGCCAATTATTTTGTCCCTGCCAACTTTTATTTCATCGCCTACTCTGGGACACCAACGAAGCCAATGAAGAATAACATGAGAGGAGGTGACCAGCCCTTTCCAGAAGAGGGAAGCCCAGCGCTGAAGTAAACAAGGCTTACGAGATAATTTTGGTAGGGACACGTTCCAGAAGCATCCAAAAGACTGCTAAAATCTGCAAAACCGTCTTGACCAAGATAAGACGTCCCCCTAGGGACAACCATTTGTTGCACCAGAATCCTATCTTCCTTTCAAAGGTGGACACCAGCCAAGACCAATCAGAAGCGGAGGAAGCACCCGGTTTAAGGTGGTACCCCAGATACTTGAAACCAAAGGATAAATCAGTGAAGGTGAAGGGAATGACTCCTTTAAAGGAAGAGAGTTCTGTCTCCGAAGGACCCCAATAATGGACCGTCGACTTCAGAGGGTTTATGGACAGACCTGAAGAAGAACAGAAAATCTGAAGTATGTCCATGATCGCTTTCCATTCCCCTAAATCTGCTTTGGAAAAAATTAAAATATCATCCACGAACAAGAGGTGAATGATCCTGATAAGTTTTGAGACCTTAATACCAGAGATGTTGTGTTCGGCAAGGCGTTTTCAGAGTAGCAGGCTGAGCCCTTCCAGGACTAAAATAAAGAGGTAAGGCGATAGAGGGCATCCCTGATGGAGCCCCTTCTCGCTCTTGAAAAATCTGGACGCCTCACCGTTGACCAGGACAACAAAGCTGACACTTGAGATGCAAGCCACAATCCAATTAGTGAAATTAATTCCAAAGCCGATAGAATGGAGGATGAGACGTAAAATATCCCAATCAATACTATCAAAAGCCTTCTTAAGGGCCAGTTTCATAACCAAAGCTTTTTGTTTTTTTTGAAAGATGCTATGAATGCACTCGTGGGCCACCCCGATGGCGTCTTGAATCCTTCTTCCCTTTAAGAACCCGAGCTGTTCGGCTGAAAGGCTCCTTTCCAAAATTGGCTTAATCCGATTGGCGATGACCTTGGAGATTAATTTGTAAACTAGATTGCAGAGGGAAATCGGTCTAAAGTCGCCGAAGGAAACCGAGTAGTCTTCTTTTGGAATAAGAACCAGGAAAGTGGAGTTTAAATTAGAAGAGACTTTACCTTTAATCCGAGCATCCTCCACCATCAGGAGAAGGTCCGAGCCAACCAGGTCGAAATAATGGGAGAAGAAGTTGGCCGTCCAGCCGTCAGGCCCAGGACTCCTCTCCTTTCTGAATGAAAACAAAATCGCCTTTATCTCCAGCAGAGAAATGGGCTTGAACAGATCCGTGGCTTCAGAGGTGGAAACCAATTTTGGAAAAAGACTAGCTGTATTGACTTTTGCCGACAGATTTTGCCCACTACGCGAAGATAATAGAGTTTCAAAATGGGAGGCCGCTTCCAATTTTAGAGCCTCCTGTCCGCGGATGGACCCTTCAGTTTCACTTTCAATGGACCAGATAATCTTTTTGTTCCTTTTTAGACTAGCAATTTTGTGGAAATAATTAGTGTTTGCATCGCCCCACTTGAGCCAGGTCTCACGGCTACGAAGCCTCCAAATCTTTTCATCTTCCCGCAAAACAGCAATCCGATTGGCCTCCAAATCTTTTAANCGCCTTTATCTCCAGCAGAGAAACGGGCTTGAACAGATCCGTGGCTTCAGAGGTGGAAACCAATTTTGGAAAAAGACTAGCTGTATTGACTTTTGCCGACAGATTTTGCCCACTACGCGAAGATAATAGAGTTTCAAAATGGGAGGCCGCTTCCAATTTTAGAGCCTCTTGTCCGCGGATGGACCCTTCAGTTTCACTTTCAATGGAACAGATAATCTTTTTGTTCCTTTTTAGACTAGCAATTTTGTGGAAATAATTAGTGTTTGCATCGCCCCACTTGAGCCAGGTCTCACGGCTACGAAGCCTCCAAATCTTTTCATCTTCCCGCAAAACAGCAATCCGATTGGCCTCCAAATATTTTAAAGAAGACTCCTCCGCTGATGACAGAGCTGAGGAAAAAGATTTAGTGAAGAGATATAAGATCTCTGACTCCAGCCTGTTCAGATTGGATTCATCCGCCTTTTTCTTGCAAGAGTGCCAGTCTTTTGTGTGCTTTTTTAGGATGGATAGCTTCCAAGCTATTCTCAGCTGTGGATTAGCTTCAGAGAGAAAGCGCTGGTCAGACCAGACAAAATGAACTAGAGCGGTGTATTCAGGGAAGTCGGCCCAATGGTGGTTGTACTTGAAGGGGAAGGGCTTAAATCTAAAGGGGAGGTTCAAGGTAAGTAAGATGGGCGCATGGTCTGAGAGGAAGGGAAGGACTACACAAGAGGTAGGGGAGACTGAGGAGGAGAAGAGTGCATCGAAGAGAAGAAAGCGATCAAGCCTTTTGGCAATGGCTTCAGTGCCTCTCCTTCCATTTCGCCAGGTAGGGGCGAGCTTAGCTGGCACAATATCTATAAGATTAAAAGCAGTAAATAAGTCTCTGAAGAGGTTAATACCTGAGCCGGGTAGGGAGGAAGATCCCCAGTGTTCATCGGAGGAGAGAGTAAGATTGAGGTCGCCTCCTAGAATGAGATTAGGGAGAGAGAGAATACCGCTATCAGCAAGACGCGTCCAGAAGAGAGATCTGTCGAGGCATGGTCCATAAACGTTTAAGAATGCCAAGTTCTAGTTGGTGGCATAGCTTCTGCCTAGACACAGAATACCTCCGCAAGTAAAAAAAGGCTTTAAATCATATAGTGCCGTATCCCAGGCCAGCAGCATACCACCAGAGTTTCCAATAGAACTTAAAGCCACAGAGACCCAGAGAGGACGAAAACGGTGTAGGAACGCTCTGGCAGAGTGATCAGGAGAAAGTGTTTCTTGCAGAAAGATGGCCTCCGGATAAGTGTGGTCCAGAAGTCTTCGGAAGGAGGCAGCCTTGAGAGTGCCCCCGATCCCTCGAATGTTCAGGGAGAGCACAATCATCACTTGGAACGAGCGATGGCCTTCATTGCTCTAAGGGCCTTTCCTTCTTGGGTAAGTGGATCAGGGACTACAGTGAGAGAAGCAGAGCCATCTTTCTTTTTTCTTGCGCTCCTTGTCTGAAGAGGAGAGAGCTCAACTCCAATACCCCTCGACCAAGTGAAAGATTTGTTGTGTGGAACTGAAATGGTCGAAGTAGACGGTCCCCCTTCCGAGGATGGCACAATGCATTCATTACCCCGAAAGATTGGTAACCGAGTGGCCAGATCCGGAAAAAAAGGAGCGGGTTCCGAAATAATCGCAGTCAGAAGAGAGTCCTCGGTCTCGACTGGTTGATTGTATCCAGGAAGGGGAGCTGAAGGATCAGAAGCTACAGGAGAGGGGGAAGGGACGTCTTGGTGAATCGGTAACGGAGGAGGAGAAAAGGTCGGGGGAGAGGTAGAAAGAGTTGTGGAGGGGTGGATACTATCATGAGAAGGAACATGACTGTGAGACAAAGGAATGCCGGTTGCTGTGGAGAGTGGCTTTGAAAGATTGGGGGTAACCAGCCAGTCCAGACTATTTACGAATAGTTTTTCTGAGTCAGTGAGAGTAGTGTAAAGTGAGGGGCAATGGAGGGCAAGCTTGTTAGCGGGGAGGTTCAGGGAGGGCAGTGGGAGAGGACCAGAAGGGACGTCCAGGTAGTCTAAAGAAGGGTCGACAAAGGGATATTCAGGGGGATTTAAGGATAGGTCCTCACAATCATCTGAGGGATCCCTAAGGGACTTACCAGGACACGATCGTCGGAGGTGACCGGTCTCACGACAACGGTTACACTTGAACGGAATACCGAAATAGTCCAGTTTTTGAAGGAGCTTCTTCCTGCGCCATTCGATCACCAGAGATTCAGGTAGGCCTGCTGAAATATCCATCTCTACCAGCACCCTGGCTAGCATCCTCGAAGAGCCCAAGCTAGATGGAGAGTCCAGGGAAATAAACTTCCCCAAAACATTGCCAAACGCTCTAAAAGCTTCCTCGTTCCAGAAGTGTAGAGGAAGTCCCGGGAACAAGACCCACAGATGACGATGCTGGAAGTAATCGGAGTCCGGATTAAATGCCATATGCCATTGCTTGAGCATGAGGCTGCTGCCTMCGAAAACCCAGAAAGAAGAAAGGAGAAGGGAGGTGTCTTATGGAGATCTACAATTAAAACAKAGCCATCCTTTCTTAAGAAGCAGCACTTCCGGACAATATCCGAGGATCGGGAACCAATGCTGCTTAATCCAGTCCTTCAGAGGTGGAGTAGGCAGACTCTTGTAGGAGACACGYCCAACCAGAGAGCAGGTAGACATTTTAYAGAGGTTTTCGAGCCCCACTCCGTCTCYAAGCACTAAGCGTCTAGGTTTCCTGTTGGCATGCCACGCCTTACTTCCAAATGCAGCTGTTCTGGGCGAGGAGGACTGAGGTTTTGGGTCAGCCGGCCGGGAGGAGAAGAAAGGAGCAGAGTCAGTGYAGTTAAAAACCTGAGAAGCACCAGTAGGAGCAGACTGRAGCGACRTACTGGTCGAAGGAGGAGGACCACGACAGTCAGAAAACTCGGCGGGAGAGGGAACAAAATTTGAAACATTCTTGGAGGGAAGCTTAAGCGAGCTATGAACCAATGAGTCGATTTTATCTATAAGGCCCTCCTGGTTCCAAAAGATGTCGTCTCCAGGTTGCGAGAGCATTCCGGGTAGGGGGTCCATTTAAAAACTCTGAGGGACCACATCGGCCCACTGCAGGAAACCCGGAAATGTAGATGTCTAAAGGCGCTGACCAAAAATCCAAAACGGGCGATGGAACACTAGCTGGGCCAGAAAAAAATCACTGACAGAGCTATAAGACAAAAGGAGGTCAGTGGCCGACAGTGCTAAGGAAAGAACGAAGTTCGACAGGAGCAAGACAAAAAGCTCGGTAAGTGGGTCTGGAAGGGAAGGACTTGGTCGGAAGACGAGCTCAGATCCGGATCCCAAAAGGACAGAGAGAACCGAGGAGTCAGTAGCCCAATTCAACAAGGTTTTCCTGGATCAGACGAGTTTACACCCTTGCCCCTTGAATCATGAATCAACTTGCAACATGTACTTTCATTAATACTAAATAATAAACCATCATCTAGACATCATCAACAAGTCAATATAGAAAAAATATTTCATAATATTCGAAAGCTCCCTAGCATTCCTCAATCTATGTGAAAACTTAGACTTAGGGTAGCAAACATAAATGCTTTAAATTTGTTAAGCCCAAAAATTTAAAACATATGTTAGAGGACAATACTTTGAAAATCAACTCTT
>JASDQU010713494.1:2337-24449 GCA_032191745.1 Picea mariana | reverse complement strand
TGTCTAAGTGTTGAAAATCAAGATCTAAGATTGTTGATGGCCTATGGATCTAGGATCGATGATTTTGGTGAAGTGTTGAAGTTCGAAAAAATGACCTTGAATATCGTCAATGGTTGATGGATCGGGGATCGATGAGTTTGGTGAAGTGTTAAAGTTCGACCAAATGACATTGAATATCGTCGATGGTCGATGGATCAAGGATCGAAGAGTTTGGTGAGGTGTTGAAGTTCGGCCAAAGAACATCTAAGATCGTTGATGGATGATGGATCAAGGATCGAAAAATCTAGTGCAAAATTCATATTCTTTCAAGAGAAATTGTTGATGAGTGATGGGGAACAGAAGGTGATGAATTTTCATTCCACTTCAACATATGTATTTCATGCCATGTTAGCTCGGTTGATGCATTAGGATTTTGTGTCATGCCAAGTCATCATCCATGTGCCATGCTAGATTGACATAGTTTCCACGTGAGCGAAGGGATGGACGATCACTGATGGTTAGGGTTTGGTGAGATTTGTGAACAATCTTGGTTTTTTGGAGAGGATGATTGATGGTTAATGGACGATGATCGGGCATCAACGAGATTTGTGGGTGACTTTTGGTTTGTGGATAAAAATGGTCGATGGCCAATGGTTGATGATCGGGTGTCAGGGAGATCGATGGGAAGGTTTGGTTCACAAATAAAATCATCGATACTCTATCGTCGATAGAGAGAATATCAATGGTCCTAAATACTTTTGATTTGAAATCAATGGTGTAGATTGCACTTAAGAAAAAAATGTTTCATAGTCTAGAGAATGTTTTATATTTTGGCCATAACTAGAGAAAATTAAGTTAGATTGAGATGAAACTAATGGGTTTTTTCTGCAAAGAGGAGATCTACAAAAGTTCCAAAAAGGGCCATTTCCCATTTCTTCTTGGATTTGTTAGAACTTGTGAAATATTTCTTTTTAAAGATCTGTGTCCAGATCATTGGTAGAGGTTCACATTAAGATGAAACTCTTGGATATATTATAGCAAGTAGACACACAAATAAACCACAAAGGAACTAGATAAATCCTTAGGGTATTGGAATGGGGATACTAAAATAGGCCAAAATCCACTATTTTGAGCCACTTTTTTTAGATTTTTAAGATTTTCAGACACGGAAAAGTGACCCTAGATCAAAAAACTAGAAAATTTTATTTACTCGACATTTTATGTACTCATTAAGAAAAACAACTTTTGTTTATTGAAATATTTTCAGAAGTGCACATATTGTGAGATAGACAATTTTTCTAAAAAAATGTGCACTTCTAGAAATATAATTCAACTGTCTATATCTAGAATTATATGTTATTCAACTTTGGTTTAGTGAAATATTTCCAGAAGTGCACAAATTATTGCAGCTTTTGACTTATGCATCAGATTAAAAATATAAGAGTTGTAATGAATTCCCTGTCTTTATTATTATTATCTATTTATCATACAAACATTTCTTTAGTTCCTGACATATTTTCTTTTGTAGTTGACAAAAGTTGGCATTTCAATAAAACTACACTAGTAGAGAAAATGCACAAAAAGGGTGAAAGTGGGTTTTTCATGAAGCCATAACTTTCAACTCAAAGATTGGATTGGGGAATGAGTATAGTCGTTGGAAATATAATACAAAGAGAATAACATATAATTATTATAATTTCTAAAATTTTGATTTAAGTCTCCATGAGTTGAGTAGAAAAAGGACCTATAACATTAATTGACAAAATTTCTATATTATGCATAATTATAACAAAAATGATTTCTTGCACATGGTACATAATTAGAGGTATAATAAGATAAATACAATCCTATGATTGAATATCAAAGTAATGGAAATATGGAAGATCTTGTAGAAGTTGGTTGAGGAAATAAAGAGCTACATGACAAGTAACGAAAAGTGGAATTGGGTTCCAGGAACCATGTAATTACTTGATGTGCATATATTTTCAAATAGTGTCAAAGTTTGGAGAAACCCTCCCAAACGATATAAGTGAATGCCAAAGGGGATTTTTGATGTACAGGAAAGTGTATATGCTTAGGTTATGTCTATGCATAAGCCTATAGGAACACTTGAAGTCTAATATTTGACAAATAAAGAAAGGTTGATCTTACTAACATGGTATTGTTAATAAGCATATGAGAATTCTAGCAGAGAGTGGTGTGTGAAAGGATTTCTAGCAAGAGATTAATATTACACAATGAGTCATTTTCATTATGGATGCCTTTTGTCTTGATAGTAATGGATTACGTAGTTCATTGGTCTACGATCTGTTTGTTATGACCTTCAATTCCCATAAATATCCATAGAAGGGATCCAAGCTAGGTGAAGGTTGCGATCAGAAATCCCTAAAGCCCTTTTAAATCCAATGTAATCATTTTTCTATAACTTCCAAAATTTTTAGATAATTATAATTAGAAATAAAAAAAAATGAATGAATCATCATTTTTGAGCACCTAGACTGCTAATTTGCAGTCGCTGATGCAGTCTCAATGCCTTTAATAATAATTAACTTAGGATTTTAAACAATTAACGCCTTTAGGATAATAATTAACACACAAATGCATTCTAATGAGTTGGAGGATATTCAAGGAGTATATGTTGGACAATTTGTAACTGTGTTCAATGTAAACTGTGCATCGAGTGACACCTTTGTCGATGGTTCGAAAAAGTACACGATGACATCTATGACAAATCCCAAGGACATTAAATATCTATATATTTATATATATTTATTTATTGTATTTGCATAATTAATAATTATATTATTAAATGAAATTAAAAATAAACTTAAAGTGACTAGATAAATCCGTATGCCTAGACAAGTGAGTCTAGCAACGTATTCAATTAAGGTAATTTAACTTACAATTGGTGCAACTGAAGTAAAGTTGGTGCTCAAATTGTGAATTCTCTAAGTAAGGTAGATTAAATGATTTCACATCTCTACCATAGGGTATCAATAGACAATATCCTTAAATTTAGTGTCAATCCTAAAAGATTATTGATGGTAAAATTTGTATTTATCTTTTTGATGAATTATATTTTTACATGTTAAGATATCGAAATTAGATGTGTGAATTAATTTTTTTTACTATTAATATATTAATGAAAATTTTCATTTGTGTACTTTCTTACTCATATATGTTTAGTTAATGGAGGGTCTTAACATATGGTATCAGAGCAAGGTTCTACTCTATGACATTGGTCTCGTTACGACTTCCAAAGAAAATTTTAATTAAAAGTGTATATACTAATATAAATTGAAATTGTTTTATGCAAGTATCATGGTTAGAAGACGCAGAGTGAGTAGACATTGGGGTGCGGGAGGAATAGGTAGGCCTCATCCAAGTACACCCACACCTGAGGGATCTGCTCCATAGGGAGAAGAGAATACTATCAAGCATGAGCATGTTGTAGTGGACGATGTCATGGGTATGATGAGGTCTTTACAAAGGATGTTTGAGGTGCTGATAAATTACCTTGATCGAGATGAGGGAATAGGATTTTCACCCAATGGGGGTTTGTAGTGCCCTCCTGTAGTTAGTGGTAGTATTCATAGAGAACTCGAGAAGGTAAAATTTCCCAAGTTCCAGGGTTCCACTGATGATTTAGCCACCAAATCTTGGCTAGATAATATGGAAATATGTTATGCATTGCATGATTATACCTCCAACATGAAGGATTGTATGGTGGTCTTTCAGCTGAAACGGAGTGAGCTTATTTTGTGGAAGACACTCTTACCACATTTGAATATGTCCATTGAATATCTATCTTGGGAATTGTTAAAGGAATGATTCTGAGAGAGGCACCTATATGATGAGTTCATTGAGTGTCATCTCAATGAATTCAACTCTCTATGACAAGGTAGTAGTACAACACTTGAGTATGAGGCTAGATTTATGGATTTTCTCAAATATGCTCTACACCCAAACACTGAAAAGTTAAAGGTGAATAATTTTATGTTTGTTCTTAACTACAACATTTGTACTAAGGTGAGGATCCTGATGCCTCTGAATTTGCATGATGCAGTACAAAAATATTTTATCATCGAGGAGGAAATGAACAATGGAGGTCAGGGTATGAATCCTTCTATGAAGACTGGAAAGGAGCCACATAGAGTGTAGCAGCATCAAACCAAAGCATCCCTCTGTTACGCCTAATAAAAGTCGAAGCACGAAAGGTAATTTTTTTTTTTCATTAAGAAACTAACATCAACACATGATCATGGCAGCGCCCATTTAACAACATCATAAGTAAAGAAGTACCAGTTACTCATCAACGAAATCACCAATGATGCAATCAAATCGTCAATGAAGGATAGCAACATATAAACATTATAGCATAGCATAATAGCACATAAAAATCTAGAAGCAAATTACCACAATAATCAATTAGATAAAGAATATAATATGACTACCCGCCCAACCTAGCTGCAAGGTTAGGACCTCCAAGACACATAAACAACACTCAAGCCTAGGTTCCAACTGATTTTAACCATTTAAGGTCTCAGGGCTGGCGACTATTCTGAGGAACAAGGAGGTGTCTACATCCCACTAACAAAATCAAGTCCAAACAAACTATGCTAAATCAACAACTTATACGATCATCTATTTCATCAATGCATCAATACTAAACATCAATTAACCAAGGCGCAAGGGCAAACATTATTTTTATCATTCATACATCAACATTCAATTATTTGTTGCGCACGAGAGTAAACAATTCTAGAACAATCACCCATCAACTTAAGTAATGGCGCAAGAGAAAACTAGTTTCCAAAACATCATATATCTACATAATTTCATGACATCGATTAGTTAACCTTAAATTCAAGGTTCAAGGAAGAAGGAAGAAGCAATCACATGCCCACTTAAATTAAGGCGCACAAGTAAATTTTATTACTAAACTAATCATGCATCATCATTATGAAGGGTGTTGAGTAATCAAGCTAAACATTGTACATCCATCATCATTTCAATGCACAAGTAATCCATTATTAAATCACAACAAAATCAATGGCGCAAGGTAAATATTCATTAAATTTTTATGGCACCCAAGTAACTACAAAATCATTCAACCATCATATATTTTTGTGCGCTACAAACCTAATATCTAAACAATCATACATTACATTAATATTTCAGTGTGTGCACGGAGTCCAATTACTTAACTAGTCATACATCATTAATAAAATCATGGCGCAAGTGGACTAACAAATTAATCATTCATCAATCATTAATAATCATTGCACAAGAGTAGACTAGCGATTTATTTCATGGTGCAACATAATTCAAGCACTCAATCGATCATACATTAATTCAATAAAAAAATGTCCACCTCCGAGCATTTAAACTTAGTCTAACTAATATCATAAATCAATTTATTCCATGGTGTAAGATTAATCTGGTTACTTTATCCATCATAAATCAATTTATTTATTAGTGCCCCCCAAAATATAATTTCTTAATTTAAACATAAATAAAAATTAACTTAGGGATGACCTGAAACTTTGGTTTAAATTAAAAGAAGAACAATCCTAACTAAAAGAAAATGCTAGCTTCAATTATTAATTAAAGGTCCATTTAAAAGTTTAATAGTAAGGCCCAAACTACACAACCATGGTCAAACCAACTAAAGGAACTCTCAATTGAAATCTATAACTTTGTTGTCAATATTTTTAGGTATTGATCAATGTTTTACACTACTGTGAAAGAAGTATCTACTTCAGGTGGCATATCTTCCAAATCGTGCTATGTATCTGGATAATAAGGTTTCCCACATTTGATAACTTGTACTAGCAGGTACGTTGATGCCCATGAACTGATTAATTTAAAACAATGCTTTAAAATATTCTTAAAGTCGTATGAGTTTGGTCCTGGATTATAAATGCATCGTTGTGATTCCAAAGGAGTGAACTTTGATCGCATTACAATTATATTTTATTTTTACCAGATTGATTGCATGAGCTTCCAATCCTTCGAGTCCTTTGGGAATAAACTCATTAATCCTCCCTCTAGAAAATAAATGATTCTTCAGTTGGCCACCAATTTATATCCTCTGAATATCTTTCCATATTCATTTTTCCAAAGGACTGTGCATTACGCCTTCTTCTATGCTCTTGATGCGCAACCATAGTATCACGACTATCACATACATAAGTTAAGATATGGAAACATGAACCACAAGTGTTTTTTTTCGAGGACTACCTTCAAAGATCCATAAGCCACTTAGCAGCTTATGAGAATGGAAAAATACTAGCAAGGAATAACTATAGTTATCATCATTGTGGTGGCTTAAGAAGGTGAAAACGTAATTCATTTATTATTTGGAAAACATAAGCTTGGAATATCTACCCATAATTAGTTACCATACGATCTTTATGGATGTGTCTTCGTGTGGGCAAACATAATTGTTTTAATGGATTGGAATGGGAACTAAGGGAATAAATTTCCTTGCCATTGGGATTAATTACTATCAAAAAATAGATCCTTCAAAATTTTGAAGGGAGAAGGGACCGTCAAAGATCTAACGAATACCCAACTTAAGCCATTTGTTTTATTCGAATTTCCATTAAATTCCACTAGAAGGAAAGCATTAGAGAGAATGAGAATACACGCGACAGTAGTAGGTTACCAAGAAGGTAGTTCCATTTTCCTCTCCTCCGATCAATTTCAGTAAAATACTGCCTAGATAAAACTTTCTTGTTTTCAAGAAGGGAAGGGTTATGATAATTATTTTAAAGGAAATTCAACATAAGAGGAAAGGATGATGCCTCTGGTATATATATAATCCTCTAGAATTCTTAGAATCAATCTTCTAGAATTTGTTTCACGACAGGCTTAGTATGAGTTTACGAGAAGAAGTTTAAAAAATAAAAAATAAAACATCCAGAATTAATAATATTCCTTTTCTATCGCACAATCATCCGGATTTGATTTCACTAATCACATGGTGTAATATGGATAAGATAAAGCATTTGTTTACAAACATATATTCATCTAACATATTCATCAATATCGAATTCCATATACATAAATTTTTTAACAAATTTACCAATGAAATTTTACACATGCATACTGTAACCGAAGGTGAAGAATCTAAAGTGGTTGTCCCTTGCTTGCGCTCCATCCAGCTCCTACTTACTGATCGTTGAGACCTCACCGATACCTCCTAGCCAACGCTAGGGGTACTCTTCTTCCCCCTGAGCCCCCCCGAGATGCCAAGGGGCCACATACACAACCAGAGAAAGCTAGCTCACAGCTTGCCTCGCAAGGTTGAGCTACCACTCTCTATGCAAGTTGGGTATCCCAACCTCCACAATAAAAATCAGTCAAGAGAAAAATATGGCAGCATAACCTTACTCATACCAGACGTGATCCCTACCCCTCCTCTGCCATTTATTTTATAGAGTTTTTCTTAGTGACACTTCCATTTACACATTAAATTCATTTTATTAAAAATAATGAGGAAAAATTCTCCCCCGTACACTTGTCACCCAATCTCTTAGTTGCACCTGAATTTGATTTAATTAACTAAATTAATTTTCCAATTTCCCTCACCCACCTAAAAGAATTCCTCAAAACGATCCTCGATGTCCCTTTATTCCTTCACATTCCCGCAAAGGCTGACGCCTTTCTTAAATCTTAGTTGAGTTCATTTTAGGAAAGTTCTCTATACTATATTCCTTCTATGTTCCACATTCCTTTTGCAATTAATTTCCCCTTTCCGTCTAAGTTCAAATTTATCAAGTTTTGCACATAAACAATAATTAATATTTTTAAATAATTTAATCGTCCTTGAAATTCTAAATTTAATTTTTACCCCCCATTTTTCTTCATCCCCCCTTTATTAATTTCTTAATTAACTTTTTGTCCTCATATCCTACTTAGACCTAGGCTTTAATTTCAACTAGGCTTAGCAATTTTTTAAGGGAAAAGTTATAATTAATAAACATTACTGATACATAATTATTTAAGGCTGACCATGTCAAGGTAAGATATTGTTTTCTAGGGACCTAGGTTCATTGACTTGCTCGTGTTTAAAAATCATGACACACCCTTCAAGATGCACTACGTGCTCCAAGGGTTCCACTTGCCTTTATTCATGTTTCATCTATGTGATGTGTCCTTCAAGATGCACTACGTGCTCCAAGGGTGTCACTCGTCTTTCAACTGATTTTGGTAGATGTCTAACCCTTGGAGTCAAAACTCCATCAAGAGACCTTGTGGGAGACTAAGGGCCTCTAAGGAATAAGGACCCTGCCTTATTTCGCACCCTTTAGAATCTTATGGAGCAACTGTCTCAGTCTGTGCTAATGAAATCGTGGATCTCTCGGACTTGGTAATCGTTAATCTACAGTTTGAGCCATGACGAGAGTGCTAGTAGGTTGTGGCAGGGATGCTGCCACACCTCTCCCTCAATATATCTAGTTTTCGTGCATGACCCATTTACTCCAAATATGAGTCTTATTAGCAAGCAATCGTTAGCCTCCATCCATCAATGAAACATATCAGCGATCCATAAACAACATCATAATATACCTAGTCATATGTCACATATGCAATAACATAAATACTCAAACCATATACCGTTTACTCCCTGACTCTATCTGGAATCCAAGGAGTTCCATCGATGCCATTGACATCTTCAATCTGTCAAGAGTCCTTCACACTCAAGAGAAACCAGTCAATAACACTTGTATATACATAAATATTATAACATAACACCACAATCCACAGTCTCGTCATCAGAATATGTAAGTGAAGAAGTCAATCATATAATGAACCAGATCACTTGCATGAAAGTGTTCTCAAAGAATAAGTCACATCATGTGTGCACAAGAGTGGTATGTTACATACACCCCCTCTTATTTTAAACTTTTTCCTAAAGATTCACAGTATACAAGTGCAGAAATAAAGTATCTAGCAATATCTAAATGTCTAGCTATCAAAAAAAAATGGAAACTGTTGATGCATATCATATGTGCCCTCCCAGGTAGCTGAGTGTGGACTATAATCATCCCACTATTTCTTGACCTGATCTACTGTTCGATGTTGTAGTTGTCAAATGGGATGGTCCAGAATGTGGATTGGCTCCATTATGAGTGCACCCTCGCCCAACATCTGCCAAGAACTCAAGTCAATTACATGCGTAGGATCACTGACCTAAATTGGAATACATATACAAGATAAACATCGTTCATACGCCTAAAATAATGAGACACAACTAGCCGTTAAGCCCTTCACAATTATGGTCATGCGATGTGCATCAGAAAAACCCTTCTATCAATCTTGTGTTTCTTCCAACCCTTTTTCTTATTGTTTGTACTTGTCCTTCCATTTATTGGATTGCTTCTAGTCCCACTAGGACCCCATCCTCAAGTCTATGCCAGCTCAAAGGCATATGACATGGTCGGCCATAGTGAAACTCAATGGTGCCATCATAATGGTACCTTGATGGTTGGTGTTGCACACAAACTCAGCCAGATGACAAGAACTATTCCCAACATTTCTATTGGTCCAACACACACATACGCAACACAACCTTCCAAAATTTGGTTCATTCCTTTGGTCAACTTTTCTATCTCAGGGACATGTTGTACTAAAGTTCAGTGGTGTTCCCAAGGCCTCTTGGGAAACTCGTCCAAAATTGTCATGCAAACACTGATTCCCTTATTGGATAAGAATATTTTGGTACATCTAGAAATCTCAAAATCTTGCTAATATAAACTCTAGCTATACTTGGCACCTGATGCGTCGTATGCATAAGGACAAAATGTGAACTCTTTGTCATAGTGTTAACTATCACAAAAATTGAGTCGTGCCTCCTTGCCGTCAGTGGAAATTTCCCCCAATTAATTCCATCAAAATGACCTCCCATTTCGATTCTAGAATAGTGTGTGGCCATAGAAATCCTTTTGAATGTCTATGCTTAGCCTTCACCTGCCGACCTTATAGACATCACACCACACAACTGACAGTGTCTGCCCTTATCCCTTCCAGAAGAATAAGGGATTAATTTTTGTCTTCATCTTCATGACTTCTGGATGAGCCATGTACACATCTCTATGAGCTTCATATAATATCAAAACTTCTCAAATCATCATTGGGAAGTATGTAAATTTGGTTATTATATATCTTTAATCTGTCATTGTCCATAGTAAATCCCCCAATGTTGGTACCAACATGGTGTCTTGTCCAATAGAGTTCCTTAACCTATTTATACTAGTCATCGTCGCATTGTAGTTAGAATCATTTCATGAAGATTTGTTTTAAGAGATATCATCAAAAATATACATGGTCTCCGACTCAATGCATCAACCACTATGTTCATTGTTCCTTTGATGTAGGTAATCTCGAAGTCGGACTCGCTAAGCAGTTTCGACCAATGCCTTTGTCACACGTTCAAGTTTCTTTGCATAAAAATGTGTTGCAAACAACAGTGGTCCATTTTTAGTTTAAATTTATGTCCAATCAGGTAGTGTCTCCAAACTCTCAAGGCATACACAATGGTTAACAACTCCAAATCGTGTGTCGCGTAGTTCTCCTCATGCTTCCTCAACTTTCTTGAGATGTAAGCGATCACTCGACCATCTTGCATCAAGACTCCACCTAAGCCTTCCTTGGATGCGTTAGTGCATACCAAGAAGTCCTCTTCCATGTCAGGGACTTTTAGTATTGACGCTTTCATCAACAACTCCTTGAGATTTCGAAATGATTTTGTGCATTTCTCGGTCCACACAAACTTCTTTTTCTTCTTCTACGATTCCATAATCAGATTTTCTATCTTCGAAAAACCCTCAATGAACCATTGATAATATCTCGCTAAACCCATGAAGCTATGCACTTCTAGGACATTCGTTGGATCAGGCCATTCCATTATATCCTCTACCTTCGTTGGATCCATAGTGATACCTTCATCAGAGATGACACACCCTAAGTAATGAATCCTCGATTGGTAAAAAGAGCATTTCGACAGTTTCTCGTACAATTTGTTCTCTCATAAACACTGTAGTACAAAGCGTAAATGTTCGTCATGTTCTTCCACTTCCTGAGAATATATCAAAATGTTGTCAATGAATACTTTAACAAACTTGTCCAAGTATTCGCGAAACACCCCATTCATCAAGCTCATGTATACCCCTGGGGCATTTTTGAGTCCAAATGGTAAAATGGTAAACTTGTAATGTCCAAAACTCGCCTTGAATGCAGTCTTAGGAATGTCTTCCTCCTTGATTCGTAACTGGTGATATCTTGATCTCAAGTTAGTCTTCAAAAACACCATCCCACCCTTCATTTGATCAAACATATCATCTATTCTTGGCAACAGATATTGGTTCTTGATCATTTCCTTGTTCAATTGATGGTAGTCAATGCAGATTCTCCACAACCCATCCTTCTTTCGTATGAAAATAGCAAGCACACCCAAGGTGACACACTTGGACATATGATTCCTAGGTCCAACAACTCCTTCAGTTGCATTTTCAACTCCTGTAACTCAGGGGTCGACATTCAATAAGGAGTTATTGCTATCAGTTCAGTTCCAGGTTTTAATTCGATGGTAAATTCCAACTCTCTTTCAGGCGGCAGCCTAGTAATCATTCTGGGAACATGCCCGTAAACTCTCGTACTACCAGAAGGTTTTCTAATCCTTCTTCCTCACCCTTTTCATTCAGCGCTAGGATTTCATATAGCTCGTATCCTTGCACATGCTCTTCTGTAGTACCTAGCTCTATCCAAACCAAAATTTTGGTCAGCAATTGTGCCTAGCATCTTGAGCAAAGTGGACTGGTGCTCGGCCCAATGGTTATTGAATCTTATGTGAATCATGTGGGTCTTGCCCAAATATCCAGTTGTAGGGGTTTTGTTGATCCAACCACTCTGGCCCTCTCAATACGATAATCTTGTTGGTAATGTGACTCTCCAACTATCCAACGTTCAGTCTTTGGTCCAGTACTCATGGTTCTCAAAGTAGAAGTTGTTGGCCTACAATCCTGAGCTCCTAGTCTATTCTATTGAACTAGCCTAAATTCTGCTACTACGGGCGATGTTGCTGTGATGCAGATGTCATCTTCCCATCGAACTTGTATGATTCCTACCCTTTTCCCTGTTGACAACTATCCCTCAGCTATGAGGGATTCCCGGACTGCATCGTGTGACGCCTGAGGCATTAGGATCATCACCTTCAAAAGAAAGCTAGAGTTAAGGCTGAACACAATCTTTCTCACCTCTAGCTTCTCCATGTTCAAATGTGGGTCGTATCAAAGTAGCTCCATAAATCAGGTCTCATAATCCGACACCATACAACAATCCTGTCGTAAGGAACCAGACTCATCGATCTAGCACTCAATGATTTCCTTTGACATTTACTTCTCATGAAACCATTCCTTGAACCATTCTCATAACACAGCTTCGAAGACCATGTTTAGCTGAGGTAGGATAATCTTCCACCATAGAAGAGCGCTCTCCTTTAGCTGAAGACTTCCATGCAGACCTTTGTGTTGGAGGTCGTAACCACGAAGCACATTGCCTTTCTCTCCAGCTATGCCTCGACAAATGAGTCATCCGTGGTGCTCATGAACATGGGAACTTAATCTTATAGAGTTCCCCATGAATGCTACTAGTACTAGCTAGGGCGCACTGTGGGCGATCATGGGTACATGCACCCTGGCCTCATCTCTATATAGACGGTTAATCAAGCCTCAGACATACTTTGAAAGGACCTCATCAACCCAACCACATCCCTCTCAACAATCATCCCTTGTCCAATGAATTGGTCTTCTCCCTGGGGTTTATACCCTTTGGCATGGATGCTACTGAAGGCATCATGCCTCTGCCCCTAGCACCATGTCGTCTACCTCGACGACATCCTCTAACCAGGACCACCACATGGATAGGTTAAAAGTTTAATTAGCGCTAATTTATTAATCGAGTGTAAAATATAGTGGAAGGCCTGATGATCCATAGTCATAGGGTTGAACCCGCTCTCATACCATATGTAACATCCCTCCATTACGCCTAACAAAATTTGAAGCATGAAAGGTAAAAACAATATTTTTTCATTAAGAAGCTAACATCAACACATGATCATGGTAGCTCCTATTTAACAACATCATAATTAAAGAAATACCAATTAATCATCAAGGAAATCACCAACGACGCATTCAAATCGTCAACGAAGGATAGTGACACATAAACATGATAGCATAGCATAATAGCACATAAAAATATTGAATCAAATTACAACAATAATCAATTAGATAGAGAATATAATATGACTAACCTCCCAACCTACCCTGCAAGGTTAGGACCTCCAAAACATATAAGAAATGCTCAAGCCCGGGTTCCAATTGATTTTAACCATTTAAGGTCTTAGCACTAGTGACTGTTCTGAGGAACAAGGAGGTGTCTATATCCCACTAACACAATCAAGTCCAAACTAACTATGCTAAATCAACAACATCTATGATCATCTATTTCATTAATGCATCAATCTTAAACATCAATTAACCATGGCGCAAGGGTAAACATTATTGTTATCAATCATACATCAACATTCAATTATTTTCTACATGTGGGAGTAAACAATTCTAGAACAATCACCCATCAACTTAAGTAATGGCGCAAGACAAAACTAGTTTCCAAAAAGTCATATATCTACATAATTTCATGACACCGATTAGTTACCCTTAAATTCATCACATATTAGTTATCAATAATATCTGTCATGGTAGATTTTATTTTGAACTTCTTTGTGGAATACATTCGAAGGGAATATAAATTTGATGTCATAGTTGGAAAGCCTCAAGTCAAAATTTGGGAGACATTTATACAATGGGATGAGTTAATTTCTTTAAATAAAAACAAAGTGGTGGCCAAGGCCATTACGAAAGGGTTATTGGTTACTTTAAATATATATAGATTATATTTTCATAATTAATAATTATACTATTATTAAATGAAAGTAAATATAAACTTAAAGTGAATAGATAAATCTTTATGCCTAGACAAGTGAGTCTAGCGACGTATTTAATTAAGGTAATTTAACTTACAATTGGTGCTACTAAAGTAAAGTTAGTACGCAAGTTGTGAATTCTCACAATAAGGTAGATTGAATGATTTCACATCTCTACCCTATGGTATCAATAGACAAGATCCGTAAGTTTAGTGTCAACCCTAAAATATTATTGATGGTAAAATTTGTATTTAGATTTTTAATGAATTATTTTTTTACATGTTAAGATATCGAAAATAGATCTGTGAATTATTATTTTTTTTACTATTAATATATTAATGAAATTTTTCTTTTGTGTACTTGCTTACTCATATATGTTTAGTTAATGGAGGGTCTTGACATATGGTATTAGAGAAGGGTTCTACTCTTCGACACTGGACTCATTACGACTTCCACAACAAATTTTAATTAAAGGTGTAATTACTAATATAAATTGAATTTGTTTTATGCACGTATCATGGTTAGAGGATGAAGAATGAGTAGACGTCGGGGTGCAGGAGGAATAGGTATGCCTCCTCCAAGTACACCCACACCTAAGGGATCTTCTCCACAGGGAGAAGAGCATACCATCGAGCAGGAGCATGTTGTAGCAGACGTTGTCATGGGTATGATGAGGTATTTACAAAGGATGTATGAGGCGCTGATGAATTACCTTGATCGAGATAAGGGAAGAGAATCTACACCCAATGAGGGTTCGCAGTGCCCTCCTGTAGTTAGTGGTAGTATTCATAGAGAACTTGAGAAGGTAAAATTTCCCAAGTTTCAGGGTTCCACAGATGATTTAGCCACCAAAGATTGGTTGGAGAATATGGCAATATGTTATGCATTGCAAGATTATACCTCCAACATGAAGGTTTGTATGGAAATATTTCAATTGAAAGGGAGTGAGCTTATTTTGTGGAAGAAAGTCTTACACCATTTGAATATGGCCATTGAATATGTCTTGGGAATTGTTAAAGGAATGATTCTAAGAGAGGCACCTATCGATGAGTTCATTGAGTTCCATATCAATGAATTCAATGCTTTACGACAAGGTAGTAGTACAGTGCTTGATTATGACACTATATTTATGGATTTTCTCAAATATGCTCCACACCTGAAAACTAAAAAGTTAAAGGTGAATAATTTTGTGTTAGGTCTCAACTACAACATCTATGCTAAGGTGAAGATCCTGATGCCTTATAATTTGCACGATGTAGTACAAAAATATTTTATCATTGAGGAGGAATTGAACATGGAGGTCAGGGTATGAATCCTTCCAGGAAGACTAGACAGACACCACATAGAGCATCGCAATAGAAAACACCTGTTAGACAGACTTCTGGGCACCATGATACTCCCAGAGAACCTATATTTTCTACACCACATAAAAAGAATTCTAGTCAAAGGACTCTGTATAGAGAACCAATGAAGCAACAATTGCATCATCCTCAACAACAACAGTAGTATAGATATGTTCTGAAGAACAGATCGAGGCATCAAAACCCTAGACCAACAGATTCTTCCTCTAGAATTAGGAGCACTGGTCCTAAGAATGGATGTTGGACTTGTGGAGAACCCCACTATCAGATAGATTTCCCTATTGAAAAGGATAAAACTTATGAATTAGTAGGATAGATGATAGTAGGATATTTGGGAAAGGCCCATGGGATTCATGCAGTGGTGAATAACCATCAGGACAAGCATCAATCTACAGTGCTCAAGACGTCAGGTATGATAGCAGATCAATAGTTTAGTATTTTGATAGATACAGGAGATACTAAGAGTTTTATATCTAGTGTTACATTCAAAATAATTAAGGTGAAGGAAATCGAACAAGATGAGTTTAGATATGTAGAGCTTTCATCTGGAGCTAAGAAAAAAGTTGGAGGAAAGGTTAAAGATTGTAAAATTAATTAGGGTGAATTCGTCACTTGTGTAAAACTTTTTGTCACAACATTGCGATCCTATGACATTGTGATTGGAATGGACTGGTTAGAATTCCATGATGTGATACTAACTGTAAGCTGGAAAAATTAAGATTAATTGATGATTTGGGACAAAACAGAGTAATTGTAGGGAAAACCCAAGGAGTATCGCTAATATTTAGTACTTCCCTACAATTGAAGAAAAATATGCACAAGGGATGTAAGTTGTATGCCATATTAGATATTAATGAAAAGTGTGATGTAGAAAGATTGGAACAATTTCTAGTAGTATCGGAGTTTGCTAATGTTTTTCCTGAGGAACTACCGGGTTTACTACCGAAAAGAGAATTGTAATTTACTATAGATTTAAAACCCGAAACATAACCAATTGCAAGAATTCCATATCAGATGTTGACACCTGGATTGCAAGAGTTAAATATGAAATTGAAGGATTTATTAGATTTGGGACTTATACGTCCAAGTGTATCACCGTGGGGTGCATGAATAATTTTTGTAAGAAAGAAGGATGGATCGTGGGGGATTTTCATTGACTATTGTCAATTAAGCAAAGCCACGATCAAGAATCAGTACCCATTACCAAGAATTGATGACTTATTTGATCAATTGAAGGGGGTGACTGTATTTTTAAAGATTAATTTAAGATCAGGATATCACCAGTTGCGAATCAAAGAGGAATACATTCCTAAAACAACTTTTAAGAAAAGATTTGGAAATTATGAATTTATTGTATTACCATTTGGATTGACAAATGCCCCTTGCGTATTCATAAGTTTAATGAATGGGGTATTCTACGAATACTTAGACAAGTTCGTACATGTATTTATTGATGACATATTAATTTACTCTTGGAAAAAAGAGGAGCAAGACAAACATATGAGATTAGTTTTGTAGTGTTTAAGAGAAAACAAGTTGTATTGAAAGTTGTCAAAGTGTTCTTTTTATTAGACGAAGATTCACTATTTGGGACACACTATTTCTAGATAAGGTATCTTTGTGGATCTAATGAAGATAGAGATTATTATGGAATGGACAAAATCAAAGAACATGCAACAAGTACTTAGTTTTATGGGATTAGCAAGTTACTATAGATGCTTCGTCGAAGGATTCTCAAAAATAGAAAATCAAATTACAGAAATGAAAAAGAAGAATAAGAAATTTGTATGGTCAGAGAAATGCGTTGAAGCATTTCAGAAGCTTAAGGAATTATTAACAACAACATTGATATTAAAAGTTACAAATATGGACAAGGAATTCTTTATATGCATGGATGCATCCAAGGAAGGATTGGGTGGCGTTTTAATTCAAGAAGGTTGATTTATCGCATATATTTCAAGGAAATTAAGAAGGAATGAAGAGAATTACGCAACACATGACTTGGAATTGTTAGCAATTTTTTATGCCTTGCGAGTTTGTTGACATGACCTTATTGGACAGAAATTTGAGTTGAAAACTAATCACAATGGATTGTAACATATTTTTACTTAGACTGATTTGAACGCATGACAACCACGTTGGTCAGAACATTTAAGAAATTATGATTTTGAGATCACATACATTAAGGGAACAATTAATAGAGTAGCAGATGTGTTGAGTCAGACACCACGCATTTTCTTAGTAATAACCCTAAATACGAATCTTCAAGAAAATATTTTAGCGTTATAGATTGATGACGACTGGTACAAGGAAGTAAAGGACAATATCAGATAAGATACCATGATAATACCTAGATATGAGGGTTATTCTTTGGACAATGAAGGGCTATTAAGATATAATGGCAAAATTTATGTACCACCAAATGATGAAATGAAAAGTCTAATTTTTAACGAAGCTCATCGAGCAGTGTCAATGGCTCATCCAAGAGTCATGAAAATGAAGGCAGATCTTAAACCTTTATTCTTTTGGAAAGGAATGAAATATGATATAGTTAATTAAGTGGCGAGATGTATTGAATGTCAGCAAGTGAAGGCTAAACATATACATCCAACGGGATTATTACAACCACATGTGATTCCTGAATAGAAATGGGAAGTTATAGTGATGGATTTTATTGTTGTATTTCCATTGATGGTAAGGAGACACGATTCTATTTGTGTAGTTGTTGACAATTTGACGAAGAGTGTGCATTTTATTCTAGTCCGTATGACATATCGAACACCTGACATAGCTATAATTTGTTTTAATGAAATTGTAAGATTGCATGGTGTACCAAGAAGGATAATATATGATCGAGGATTGGTATTCATTGGACGTTTTTGGACTAATTTCCAAGAGGATTTGGGAACGCAATTAAATTTTAGTACAACATATCACCCTGAAACCAATGGAAAAACAGAAAGAATGAATCAAATTCTAGAGGATATGCTTCGAATGTATATGATGGATCAACATAAATGATGGGAAGAATTTTTACCATTGGTAGAATTTGCGTACAACAATAGTTATCATAGTTCGATAAAGATGGAACTTTTTGAGTTTCTATATGGATGACTATGTCAGACACCTTTGAGTTGGGATCAACTAGAGGATAGGGTCCTGGTGGGACCGGGGTCTGGAAGTGATCCAGGAAATGCAAGAGTAGATGAAAATCATAAAGAAGAGGATCAAGGAAGCACAATATCGACAAAAGAGTTATGCAGATGCACATAGGATAGACCATAGTTATGAGGTTGGTGATAAAGTATTCTTGTCATTGAATTCACATAAGAGTTCAATTAAGTATGGAAAGGGTGCTAAACTCTCTCCAAGGTTTGTGAGACCTTTCAAAGTTATATAAAAGAAAGGACCTATGGCTTATCGACTAGCCTTACCTGATTCTTTGAGGCGTATGCATTACATGTTTCATGTTTTAGTTTTACATCATTATATTTCAAATCAATCACATGTTATTGAATTGAGTTCATTGCAAGTATCGAATAAGGGTGGTCTCATAATGGAGTCAATACACATACTATATCATCACACTCGACATCTACAACATCGATTGGTCGATCAGGTCAAGGTCCAGTGGGATAGTTATAGTCCATATTTTGCCACTTGGGAGGACTCCCATGAGATGCATCAAAAGTTTTCATATTTATTTTGAGATCTTGATATATAGATCAATAGCAACTATATTTATAGTTTTCATTTTTGAATTGTACAAACTTTAGGACGAAGTTTAAAGCAAGAGGGGGTGTATGTAACATCCATATTTTCACTGACCACATTTCCATAACACTTATTATTCTTTGAGGACACTTGTGTGCAAGTGATTTGGTTAAACCTGGTACATTATGATTATCTGATTTGGTTTATGATTTTATGCTATGATTGAGTATTGAAATTTTGATGTATTATTACTATTGATGTATAACATTGACATGTATTATGATGAGATTTCCTAAGAGTGCAAGAAACATGACATGATGAGGATTCTTATGGCATCGACATAATTCCTTGGACTCTAGATTGAGTCATGGAGTGGACTATTGACTTTGATTATGAGTACTTTTTTTATTTATTACGCATGTATTATGGTGATGATTTCAGTTATCGATTTCATGTATAAGATTATTAACATCATTTTTGTTACTGGATGCAAGCATGGTGATGCTTGATAATCCGAGTCACATATAAATTAAAGGAGTCATACATAGATACCAGATAGATGAGGGAGAGGTGTGGCAATGTCCTTGTCACAACCTACTAGGACTCACGTCGTGACCTGAACTAAAAGTTAACGACTACCTTCTTCCTGGGAGGTTCACAATGTTGTGAGGGAAGACCGAGAAATTCTTTGACCAAGGCTTCTGAGGAGCATGCAATAAGGAGCATTCCTTATTCTTCAGTAAGCCCTTAGTCTCACACAAGGTCGACAAGTGGATTATTGACTCCAAGCGTCAAAAAAATTCCAAGCTAAGTCTAATGGAGAGTGACACCCTTGGAGGGCACAGGTGCATCTTAAAGGGCACATCACATGAATAAATTAATGAGTTAATAAAAATATAGAAGACCTTATAGAATAAAATGGATACTTACATTTTGATAGAAAGGAGAATGTAATTTTTATATTAATTAATAAACATGAAACATAATAAAATCAAAGTCTAATTGTTATTCCTAGATGAATTTTATAGAAAGGGGTGTAAGGGAAATTAGACTAATTAAAATCTAGAAAACGAAGAATAAAAGTTAAGACATGTGCACAATGTGTGCATGAAATTAATAAAAATATTTTTAATAAAAATAAGTTATTTCATGAGATAATGGGTTGTCAACATAGAGTTAGAATCCTAAGTTAATTTAGACTCTAAATCCTAACTAAGAAAAGAGTCCTAAACAAACTCCAACTATAAACTAGTTAGGAGACACAATAAAGGAGAAATTGGGGAACTAAGGGACAACTAGAAAATAAATGTGGATGTGAAGGAAAATGCATAATTTATTTAATTAAAAAAAATTAAAACATGTGCAACTAGAGGAAAGCGTGACGTGTTGAGGGTGAATAATATCATATTTACTTATTATTATTTTTTAATTATGCATGAATTGACAAGTGTCAAGACAAATGTTTCTTATAAAAAGAAGAAAGACTAAGGAGGAAAACACCCTATTATTGGATGACTGAAATGCCGTCAAAAATTTTCATGGCTAGTTAAATTGTGTGAGTTGGGATACAAGCTTTGTGAAAGAGGTGGAAGCCTCTCCTTGCCAGGGAAAGCTTGAGCTACAAATTTGATTTTATATGTGTGACCCCTTTGCGGCTCGGGGGGCTAAGGGGGAAGAAGAGTACCCCTAGCATTGGTTGGGGGGTACCTGTGAAGTTGTTCGATTAGCAAGTAAAGGACAAGCGCAAGCTTCCAATAGAATATCAACCTCAAATTATCAATTGTTATACTCGTCGCGGTATTTCATTCTAGTTGTTTAATGTGTAATTTAATTGTGTATTATGAGTATTGTGTAATTTGAACAATTTATATTCAAGAATGTAGCAAAGAATTTGCAAATTACCTTTGTTCTTTATTAAATTTATTCCTCGCTGTGATATAGAGGTGGTTTAGGACTTTGATTAAAATGATTCCATTCTGCGTATTCAATGAATGTTGGAATTTTATTTCTTATAATATATATGTATATATGATTCAAGAAAAACTCATTTCCTTGATTTCATTAACAATTAATTTCTATACATAAAAACAAGAGGAACATTAATTTTTTTTTACCTTCGAATGAAATTGACCTGATACCGCCAAAATTTTTAGATAATATAATTAGAAAAAAAAAAAAAAAATTGATTCGTCATTTTTTTTAGCATCCACACTGCCAATTTGTAGTCGTTGATGTAGTCTTAACACCTTTAATAATAATTAAATTAGGCTTTTAAACTAAAGTTATTCTCTCTCGAATGATTTTTCTTCAATGTTTAGTCGACTAAAGATTCAATGCATGCTTTGCACTGCCAGTGTCTATTCCAACAAGCTAAACTTCATGGATTGTATTGCTTAGTAAACCTAGGTTTCTTTTGAGCACCTAAATCAGTTTAATGCTACTTAAAACATTATTGTTGTAATTTATTAGTCCTTGCCAAGGGAATATAGCAATTGATTTAATTTGCTATTGATTTGATATTAATTTGCTTTGTATTCTAAATTTATGTGTGTAGTGTAATGTTTAACTTAATAAAACAAATATAGATTTTTTGATATAATAAAAATATTTGTTTTTCTCATTTCTCATTGGTTGATATATTCCAAGTCTTATTGTTGACTTCACGTATTTCAATATTTGAAATTAATTACATAATCAATACTTGGTTATAAGTACCTAGTACCTTTTATATAAAAAATTAATAAAAAATGTAAAAATGTCATGTGTTCTCTCATTATTACAATCCATTTATTTCATTATTATTGCATTTCAATAAACTTGGTTATAAGTACCTAGTACCTTTTATATCAAAAATTAAGAAAAAAAAGTAAAAAATGCCATGTGTTCTCTTATTATTACTATTCATTTATTTCATTATGATTGCATTTAGGCTTTTTTCTTATCATTAATACAAAGTGTACTCCTACTAGATTAATACAAAATGATATACATATAATTTTGTATGATGACATATGTGTAATTTTTTTTTAATAGTAATTTTGAATTTTTTTTTAAATGAAAATAAATTA
>JASDQU010713492.1:0-27229 GCA_032191745.1 Picea mariana | reverse complement strand
TACAGTTTAGAACTGCCTATCACCCTCAAACCGATGGACAGACAGAAAGAGTGAACCAAATAATAGAATACATGCTAAGAATGCATGTAATGCATCAACCCAAGAAGTGGGAAGACTACTTGCCACTGGTAGAATTCGCCTACAACAACGGCTACCAAGAATCCTTAAAGATGAGTCCCTTCGAAGTCCTCTATGGTAGGTCGTGTAACACTCCAGTCATCTAGAGTAATCCCGTAAACAAGATTTCTTTTGGACCCGACATGTTGAAAGAAATGGAATAGCAAGTGACTCAGATAAAAAAAAAACTGAAGGCCGCTCAGAACCGACAGAAAAGTTATGCCGACCAAAAGAGAACTCCAAGAGAGTTCAAAGCGGGAGATCATGTATATCTCAGAGTTAGGCCTAGGAAAAATTCCCTGAAAATGGGATCTTGTGCCAAGTTAGCACCCCAGTATTGTGGAACCTTTGTGGTTCTAGATAGAGTGGGACCTGTAGCCTATAGGATAGCACTTCCTCCCACAATAAAAGCACATAATGTTTTCCATGTTTCATTATTGAAGAAATATGTACATGATGCTAACCATATAATTTATTGGTTTGTGATCCAGGTGGAACCAGAGGGAGAATTTCTACCAAAACCTCAATGAATACTGGATAGAAAGGAAACCCCACTCTGGAACCAAACCATTGCACAGGTCAAGGTGCAATGGAAACATTTTGGCCCAGATGAGGCTACATGGGAAATGGAGGATGCCATGAGATGGGCATATCCAATTTTGTTTACATCTGTAGATGCATGTCAAGTTGATNCCCTATTTCCCCCAGTCTGTAAAAATAACTATACTGGCCAAGTATTGTGGCAAACTCAGAAATGTGAATGTGTGATGTGAATGGACCTTGTGAAAAAGGTCGATGAATGTAAATAATATTATGAATATATATATTGCAGGACTACTGAGAGGGGGATGTGATGAAAAAGAGACCATGATGGCTGAAGAAAGGTGGTGGAAGGCACCTGGAATGGTGGCGTTAACTTCCACCTAAACCAATACCGTATTTGGACTTCACTGGCCCAGAGAATCAAGAGTGGCTCGCTGGCCCCAAATTAAATCACTCGCCAGGTTGGTAGGTAAATGGCTCCTCATGAGTAATGAGGGATGGGGGTGAACCGCCCATCCATAGAGTCCTCAGACCTGACCACTACGAGGAAGATCATGCCACACGCAACCTTGCCGAAAAGAGAAAAGGCAGGAAGAGTGTGCGATCAAGGGGGTAGACGCGAGGGAAAGAGGAAAGGAGATCGAAAGAACTTTGGAAAAAAAAATACAGAGTGAGTGATAACAGAGAAGAAGGAGAGTAACCTTCATTCTCGGTCACTGGCGAACAGAGACTCAGTCTCGCAGCATCGTGGTCTCAGCTCAGGGGTGGCTAGTGGTAAATCCGTTGGGAGTCGATGAGCCTACGATTGGGTGGAAACGAGCACCCCTCTCAGCAGTTGCATCACCTGGTGTTTTTCTGATAAGTGTTATACCTTGTATATTGAAACTTATATGCTAACATGTATGTTCATAGCCTGTGAAATTATGAATGGTTTCAGTATAAGATTGTCTGCATGGTGTTTTGATCAGAAATGATGGCTGCATGTTTTTATTGGAAAGACCACGTATGGTTTATGTTTATATATGTATATATATGATGAACTAATACAGATTTTCAAGTCTGCTCTCAGGAGATTTGTTCCTGTGTTTATCCTACCTGATGCCTTGGATAGATTTCCTCACAAAGGCACCCTTTCGAGACCACTCCCTTGCCTTCGAGAAGACCTTCGAGTCTGGTCTTCAAAACCTGGTGTAAATTACCTGATGACCCGAAGGAGGATGTAATGGTTTACGTATTAAAATCTTACACGAGGGATAATGGTACTTGTGGACCTCAACATTTCGACATGTCGGTACCCAGAATATCCAAAGGCGAGTCCCCTTGCACACGCAAGTCTCGAAACCCCGACTTGTGAAATCCTGAATTATTAGCGTGGGGGTAAATTAAGAGTTTTCAGAGTTTCGACACCCAGAGTATCTAAGTGCGAGTTTTCTTGCACTCGCGAGTTCTGAAACCCTGACTCACAAAATCCTCAAATGGTAGCGTGTGGATAAGTATCGATTGATGGACGAGATCTTGTCGGAAGATCTGAGGTCATTCGCGACCGTTAGATTGGAGGAAGAAACGAGGGCGTTAATGCCTCAACCCCTTTCCTTTTATCTTTGTAAGTAGCGAAGAAATCAGGACCGTAGATCCCCAGGATCCGTGGGAGCATCTGGATCCTCCATTTATAGGGACACATGGCTGTTGGTAAGCGTTTTGGCGTTTTGGTACCCGGGAAGACAAAGGGGAAGAACCCTGATCATTGCGAGTCGCGAAAACCCGATAACCGAAACCCCAAAATAGTTTGAGAAGTGGATGAGATGGGATAGTTCGGCATTTCGGTGCCCAGGATACCTAAGTGCAAGTCCCTTTATACTCGCAAGTCCGGAATCTCCGGTTCGCGAAATTTGATGGGAGAAACCCTGAAATAGATGCGTACGTTTAGGAGTCGGTATTTCAGAGTTTCGGCTCTTGGAAGGTCTAGGCGCGAGATCTCCTGTTTACACACATCGCGAATCTCCAATTCACGAAATCCCGAAATGATAATAGGACGGAGTAGCTATGAGTTTCGGTGTTCCGGCTCCTGGGAAAACCTAGGAGTGAGACTTTTTGTCATTACCCATCGCGAAATCTTGAAGTACAAGATCTGTAAAAGGTCTAGCGTGGGTAAGCCTTGGTGTTTCAGTGTTTTGGCAACTGAGAAACCCAAGGGTCAGTCTTCTTGTACACGTCAGTCCTGAAATCCAAATGGCGAAACCTCGAGATAGGGAAGTATGTTTGGAGTTAGTAGTTTGGAGTTCGGCTCCCGGAAGACCCCGATGTGAGACCTCCTGTCATCGCATCCCTCGAACTCCGGACTTACGAAATCCCAAAGAAATAGAACATAGAGAAGTGTGATATTTCAATGTTTTAGCACCAGGGAAATTTAGAGGCGAGTGTCTTGTCCTCGTGTACCCCGAAATCCCGACTTGCGAAACCCCGTTTATGAAACCCCAAAAATGAGTATGGAGCGACTAGGAGTAATGTTTCGATGTTTCGGCACTCGGGATATCTAGAGGCAAATGTCTTGTCCTCGCATATCATGAAATCCCGATAGGCGAAGTCCTGAAATGGGGGAGCACACATGGTTTTAGTGTTTCAGCTTTTCGGTGCCCGAGACTACCAAAGGTTAGTTTTCCTCGTGTTCGCTAGCCGCAAAATTCCAATGGATGAAACCCCGAAATGAACAAGGGAATACCTGCATCGCGATTTCCTGTCTCGCGAAAGTCGATGAGCACCCTCTGATAAGGCTTGTGGCCATAACCGTCGATCAGGTGAGTGTGGATAATGGATGGTAGGGTCTGTATCAGGTCCCGTAGGGAGTCGGGGAATCTTATTCCTCGGAGAAAAGAAGAAAAGGCCGAAAATTTTGGAATTTCGTAGTGGGTGTGTTACAAAATCCCAATTTTCCAAATTGGGACCTGCCATTAAAATGATCCTTCAAGATGATTCCTCCAATTCTTTTTCAGCATATAGATAGATGAAAAATAATATAGCGATCCAATCTAGCTCATGAACTAATGTCAAGAGAGAATAAACCCCAAAAATGCAAGGAAAACTTGGGAGTCTCACCCAAACTGGGGTTGAGGAGAGAATGTAAGTCGAAGGATTGAAAGGAGTCCGAGGTTTCATGCACAAACTTGAGCTTCCCCAAAACCACAGACCTAAGTTGAAAATCATATCCCTATATTCCTTGATGTTGAACTCAACAATGAAGAATCATTTTTCATAAGGATGAATGCAAGCCTCTTTTTGCATGATTGGGATCCAAATATAAGAGATCATGCCATTGAGATATGCTAACCTTGGTCAGAAACCATTGAAGCGGTAAACTAAACCCACATATCTAAAATAATATTGATTGTCATTGGTGGCTTGTTCCATGGGAATGGTTATTGATGGGGTTTCTTAAACCATAAAAGAATATGAAGGGGAAATGAAATCTCTCTAGACTACATCCAAGAAGGAAGAGCCATATTGAAAACAAGGAAAATGGCACATCGACATCCTTCCATAGGACACGAAGGGAACTTCCCAATGGTTCTCATCACTAGAAAATTTAGAAGCGGACTTTGCCATGTCTGATGAGAGAGACAAAACACTGCAAAATGCACTAGGCGAGCTCAAGGAGCATCTTTGAGTGGCCAGGGTTAAACCCTAACCATCGTAGCTATGCACATGAGCAACTCCATCCTTTTCCTAGACCAATTTTTGTGATATATTTTTTATAATATGGTTATTTTAAACTATATCCATTGTAATGTTACATATAAAAAAATGCATTTATAAAAAAAATAGTTGATTTTCAAGGTAAATATTTAAAGAATATTAAACAAGAACTTGCAAGTTCCTATTTATTTTGAAATGATGTTACATGATAGAAATTTTTAATACCATTTTATATTTATGGCCCGCTCATACTATATAAAGGTAGAGCCTTCTCATCAATATGGTCTTCTAGGTCTTTCTAAATTGCAATAAACATATAAATCAGTCTTTCAAGAAAATCCCATAGAACTCCCTCCTAATATAGATATGGAACATGTTATTTACATTGACCCCAATAAATGATCCACACTATTTCAACCTCACATATACAACCTTTTTATAAATATGAGATATAAAATCTCATGAACAAACTCTTAAAAGTAGGAATCAATACTTAATCAAAGTCCTAAGTAGTAGTGAGAATACGTATCAATGGACTTCATCTCATTGTTAATTTATTTTATAAGCATGTTTATAAGCTCCGTACACATATGTCACATCATTAGTGATAGGAATCCTTGGATTATAAGTCTCTTTTTATAATAAATTTTTATATTTATAGGAGTCACCTTCACTAAGCACCTTGAGGGATATCTTATGATGTATTTACTAATAAAAAAATACACAAAAGGATTAGAGGAATTGGTTACATTTAACATTAAATGCATGCCCACAAATTTATTAGATGATATTGCACATAAACTTATGGCCATTGACTAAAAAATGACCTCTTTCATATTATATGTATTTGACATACGAATAATTTGGTGTAGGTAGTTGGTTGGGCCAATTTTGTGAATAATCTAGTTTGGCGTTCAAGATATTTGTGAAAATTTTGTCTACATTTTAACTTTTGATGTTAATTTCAATATTTTATTTATTTTGATATAATTAGAAGCATTATCCAAGTTATACATTTTATCCATTTTGTTTTATAGATTGCTACTCATTTCTCTTGTTGCAATAAAACATTTAGCAAATGAATATTTTTACACAAAATGTATTAAATGTATTTAGATAAGTATGTATCAAACACTTATTTTGATATAATTAGAAGCATTATCCAAGTTATACATTTTATCCATTTTGTTTTATAGATTGCTACTCATTTCTCTTGTTGCAATAAAACATTTAGCAAATGAATATTTTTACACAAAATGTATTAAGTGTATTTAGATAAGTATGTATCAAACACAATTTGATTATTTTACATGATTGTGAACATAAAATATTATTCTACATATCAAAGTTCCATTAAATTATTTCAAGGTGGAGTATGTAGTGATGTCTCTAGTTATAATCAATCTCAATCCACTAGTTACTAGGTGCTATTGTAGAACAACAAAGATGCTTGTGCACATAAAAACCCTTTTATTAGTTGAATTTATGACAATAAATATTTATAGAAAATCCTTTTATGCAATGCCCCAATAGAACAACATGCAAAGCTTACAATTAAAAATGATTCATAATTCATTAAAAAGTGCAAAGTTCCAAAACGATTTAATTTATTTTCAACGTGATGATTGTAAATGGTTGTTAACTTTTCATATCCAACATCATAAAATGACAAAAAAACATAATTGGCCTATTATAGATAACCATAATAAAATGACACCTCCACAATATAAATGTTGAAATAAAACATGTACATATCACTCTCCACTGCCATCAACTTGGTTATCTTCCTTGCTTAGTATGATAAAATTATTGCTTTTGAAAAGATGTTTTAATCTCAGATTGTGTCTTAGTATGAACCTAGGCAAGTTCTACGAAAACTTATTAGAGATTGGCTTTGGAAAATAAACTCATTATTGTTGGGGGTGATTGTAACTTTTTTTTTTTAAATGACGAGGTTTTGGTAGAATCTAGACAAGTGGACCCACTCAGATATTTTATGTTGGAGAATATATAAAGGGCCAACCTATGTGACCTAGACCTAACTAAAATTGTCCCAAATTGGTGAAATTTTCATTCAAGTAGGGATGGGTTAGCAAACAAGTTTGAATAGTCCATGGTTTTAAAATCCGTGATGGACAGAGTGGAAATATTTTAAACTTGGATAGGCTCAGACGAAGTATTAGATCATGTTCCTATTTTTGTATAGCTTGGAAAGGAGAATTGGAAACCTTCAAGGCCTTTTAAATATAATCTTCATTGGTTAAATGATGAAGAGTTCAATACTTTAGTAAAATAGTAGTAGAGGATTTTTTGTCCTTCTATGAAGGGATCTATGATACTTCAATTAAGCGAAAACCTAAAGCAAGTAAAGAAATCCATTGTAGAGTGGGCACTCTTAGAAATTTAGTTCCTCCCATAAATAATTAAAATAAGTTGAAGAGGATATCGATCAAGGTGTTATTTAATAATAATTTTAATCATATTTGTTTTTAGAAAAAAAAACAAAGTTGAGTTGAAAATATTATTAAAAAAAAAAAACATGTTATTACACTGAGTTTAACATCAAATTGTAGGGCATTTTTTAAAGTTGGAGCATTTTCTTGGTGGATAAGTTGATGTTAAAGTGATTTTCATATTTATCACTAACATTAGTTCTAATGTTTAGGGCCAAATTTAGCACTATGTTTAGTGCCATGTTTCGCATTGAATTTAATACTAGGTTTAGTGTTGAATTTAACATTGAGTTTAGCACTTTGTTTAGTGTTGACTATTTATAAATTAAAATTTAAAGAAAAAGAATTGAAAAACATGAACATAAATAGTAATGGAATGTTTAGATTGGAACCCAAATCACTTGCTAAAAGGTAGGATCTCCACTTGAGCTACATTCCCACAAAAATCTACTATTAAAAGTGTAGATCTAAAGTATAATTAGATTGAACTAGTGAAAATTAAAATTTACCGGAACATAAAAAATAAATGGTCAAAAAAAAATAGAAATGGAAAATAGTAGGAAAATGTTAGGATTTGAACCAATATCACTCACCAAAAAAAATAACTCTATTGAGCTACATTCCCACAAAAATTTGGCAAAGTGCATATTTGAAATAAAACTAGTGTAACCTATGTATGTAAAAAAGAGAATAGTGAAAATATAAGATACAAATAACAATTTAATACTAATGGGAAAGTAAGTAAGATGGGTAAAAATATTTTGAACTTGGATCTCCTTATGGGAATGCAAGGCACTTCCTTAAGACATGCCCATGAACCAAATATGTGCATTAAAAACACCCCCCAAGATACCTTTTTTATTTCTTTCTCCATTAAACCTACAACAATAAAACAACAATAAACATTATGAAATCAATAAAGTAAAATAAATGCAAAAGAGGAAGGAAGGAGAAGGGAAGGTAGAATTTGTTATCTTCATCATGGAGGTCCCTCCATGAAATCCTATTCTCCATGAATGAAACCCCAAACCTACAACAAGAAAAGAACAATAAACATGGAAAAACCAATAAAGGAAAATAAACATAAAAAGAGGAAGGAAGGAGAAGAAGGTAATGGAAAACACATTATCTCCATCACGGAGGTTCTTCAATGGAATCTCATCCTCCATGCATGAAACCCTAAACTCACAACAACAAAAACAACAATATACATTAGCAAATCAATAAACGAAAAGAAAAGTAAAAGAGGGAGGTAGGAGGAGAAGTGAATGGGGAATCCATTACTTTTCTGATGGAGGTTCCTCCATGAAAATTAAACCATATCCTCCATGAGGATGAAACCTAATCCTCCTCAAGGATGAAACCCTAAGAAAGGAAAGGGCGAAAATAGAAGGGAGGAGAAGAGATTATAGAAAGAGGGGAAATGAGAAAATTTTCTTAGGGTGAAAATAGAAGGGAGGAGAAGAGATTAGAGAAAGAGAGGAAATGAGAAAATAATGAGAGGAGAGTTTGAGGGGTTTTTTTGAGAGAAAATAATATATTTTAATTAAAATAATAGAAATACCCTCACACTCATGAGGATTGAGACAAGTGGATTATTTTTAGGGCTTGATGTTTTAAAAAGAAATATTTTTCTTTTATTTAGTTACTCAAGAAACTTGATGCTAAATTTAGTGTTAAACCTTATACTTAATTTAATGAAAAATTTGATGCTAAATTTGTCATGAGGATTGAGACAAGTGGATTATTTTTAGGGTTTGATATTTTAAAAAGAAATGTTTTTCTTTTATTTAGTTACTCAAGAAACTTGATGCTAAATCTAGTGTTAAACCTTATACTTAATTTAATGAAAAATTTGATGCTAAATTTGTCATAGTTAACATTAAGTTTAGCATCAACCTATGAAATAACATCAAATTCAACATTGAACCATGAAATAATACCTAGTTTTCTTCAAAACTGCAGAAAATTTTTACTCTAAAGGTAAATTGAAGATAAAATGAAGCTATGACATAGTATTGTTGTAGTGTATTAGAATATAAGAAGAAAAGCCTATAAGAACGTGAAGAAGCAAATCGGAGATGAAAAATTAGGGCAATATGGCTTACCTAGGGAGATGAGAACACCCAGTTTTTTTTATAACTATTCTAAAGGTAGGAAACTTCATAATATAATTTGGGAAATGTTGACGGAGGAAGGAAACAAGAAATATACCTTTAAGGAGTTAGAAAATATGGGAGTGCCTCTAGTGAGACTTTGTTTTGGCATTCTTTTACCCTGGTTTCCTTTCTCTTTACATCCTTTTTCCATAATTATTGATTTTTTCAATAATTATGCCCAAAGATGTTACAGGTACTTTTTCATTCATAATTTGGTATTTCATTGAATTCTGATAACGTATTAGGAATATTTTTGTATCCTTTGTATCTAACTTGTAAGTTTAAAGATTATGTAAATCTAGGTTCCAACTTATTGGTTTCCATTGTTGTGGAACCACTACTTCATTATGAGATTCCATTGTTGTGTAACGACTGCTATGGATCCATGAATTATAGCACTAATATTCCTTATTTCCGTGTGTTTGTTTGCTACAGATTCATTACTGCAGAATGATGCCCCCATGAATTGTAGAACTCGTAAATACTATGCTATAATGTTTTTAGTGCACGATCCTATTTTGAAATGACATGAAATTAACTAGTAAATATATTGTGTTGGTTAAAATATGTTGACTACTATGTAGGCTAGATACTAGGAATTCAATATTGTAAGTATTGCAGCACACTGTATTTAATAGTGTTAATAGGACTATTACATTATATTTTTATAAAAGAAACATCGACCTCTTTGTGAAGGGGATGAAAGATACCATGTAGATATTTTGATATAATAAAGTTTGATTCATTTTCATTCCCATATTTTTATACATGACTAAAGTAGAAATAATTTGAAGTGTTTAGTTTTTTCTAGAAAGAAAATTAACACAATTATATTAAAGTATATAATTTTCTACATTTGCTTCACCGATCGCTATTTAAAATAGTCCAAAATAAGAATGGCACTAGAATGCTACATTACAATCCCAAAAACTTTCTAGGTGACAAGATATAACAGTATCAAGTGCTGTCAATAAGGAGGTTGTCCATAGCAGGACTCAAAAAAGTTCATAATACATTCTTCCCTAAGTTCTGTGAGAATTATGCCAATAACTAAACTGAAGCCCCTGATAGATAGTCATAAAAAAAGTAGATCAAAAAAGATATCAGGATAGGAAACCTCCATCAATAAATTTTGATGATGTTTTTAGAATTCTGTTTTCCATCTATCCACTTGTGAAGCACTATATTTCCTTCTGGTTCTCTTAGTTCTTTTTTTAATTGATCACTTGCAGCTCTGTTGAAATTACGATAAATATAATAAAAGTTTATATCAACAATTTTTTCCTTTAATATGATGATTCTCCTTTTCCATCCTTCCAATGCACTAAGTCAGAGGTTTCCTTTTTTATTTAACCAGTTGATAATAACAGAGGAATCACCAAATACCTGTAGCTTTTCAATGTCAAGAAACTTTGCTAATTGTAAAGTTGTTGAGGCTCCCATTAATTCCGCCTTCATGTTTGTACCATGTCCACAGTTCACAAACCAATTGTATGTCGTTGATGCAGATAATTTTATAATCCCTCCAGCTCCGCAGCATCTTCCATCCCCCTGGGCCGCTCTGTCAAAAAATGCTACTGGGTACTCAATTATATCGGTGTTCAAGCAGGAACAGGGACGAGCATTTTTAAGCTTTATTACTGGCTTATGATAGTTGCACAAAGATTTAATAACAACCGTTGTGACTGATGGTTCCTTTCCATCACAAATGGTCGCTTTCTCGCTAGCCAGATGTTCCAAAAAGTGTATGCCCCAAGACTGGGTGAACCTATCTTTGCCTCAATCCAATTTGTAATACACTCACATAGGTTATTCCCATTCCAGTTATGATCAATTTTTGTATGCCTCTTAATATTTTTCCATACTGCACTTGTAAAGGAGCATAATATAAACATATGTGATCTATCCTTCACCTCCTTTTTACAGAAAATACACCTTCCCGGTCCAATCCAAACCCTATGTAGAATATTTTCCCAAGTCGCTATCTTGTTGTAAATAGCTAGCCATAGAAAAGGTTTAATATTTTGTGGAATATCCCATTTCCACATTTGAATCCTCCAACTGATGACCAAAGGGAGGTTTTGTATTGTATGTATTGCCTCATATACATTCTTCACCGTAATAACACCAGATGAACCCCCCCCACTATCCAGATCAATTTATCTACATTCTCCGTGAGTATCACTCTAGCTACCTTCAAATCCCATCGGAATTGTTTCCATTCACTAGAAAGATCCCCTGTTAAGCCCAATTCACCACTATCTTTCCAATTTGATAAGAAGGTGTTATGATCATGTTGATACCATACTTGTGCTAATAAAGAGATATTCTTTTGTTTGAGCACTTCTATTCGATTAGAGGATAGAAACGAGGAGGGTCCAAGACCCAGAATGTTTTCCCTACCGAAGCACACTTCAATTCCCGATCTGGGTTTCCAACTGATCCAGTTTGTGATGATATGCACTGAATTTATAAGACTGGACCATATTTTTTTATGCCGACAGGTAATGGAAAGTTGTTGACCTCAGCCAATTGCTCACACTGTTGTGGGGGGAGTAAAAACTCTATGCTAAATACTTGGTTTTGTAATAACTCTCCATAATATCGAAGCCACCAAATCCTTACCAAAAGAAAATATATTGTGCAAACCCCAACCACCCCTTTTCTTTGGCCGAGCTAATAGCTCCCACTTGCATAGATGATAGTTTTTTTTTATCTGTTTCCACTCCAAATAAAATTATAGAGTATGCTCCTTAACTTATGAAGAATAGAAATAGGAATCACTGCTAGAGATAACCAGTAGATAGGCTGACTTTCCAAAACTAATTTACACAAAATGTATCTACCCCTGAAGGAAATCCATTTGTAGCTCCAGTGATGTATTTTCTTCTCCACTTTTGTTAAAAGCCACCTCCAATCAATTTCTTTTTGAACCCCTAAATTCAAATAATAGCCCAAATAGTTGAAACTGACTGATAAATTGGAAAACTTATAAGGCAGTATAATTTTGAAAGATGATATGTCTAACCCATCCATCCCTGAGAAGTGTACCGTCAATTTTATCGGTGTAATGTCCCCAAGGCCAAGCCCTCTTGTAAATCATGTCTATGAAGTATAAAGCTTACATTATGAATTGTAATTATGTTTTATAGGCTGGAGAGCCAAGTTTATATAAGTTGGTGGGCTTATGTGTTATTAGGTCGGAGAGCCTAAGTGTTAAGGCCAAGAGCCTGCTTTTGTGTATGTAATCATGCAGAACATTAATAAAAAAATATAAACATCGTTGCGTGCAGACCGACCACGATGAATGAGTGATGGAGGACTAAGCTTCCACAGAATGGGTAAGGGATTGGGGGCTAGAAGGTGGGAAAGAGAGGTTAAGTGTTGATCCTAGGGGCTTAAGTCCTTGGGAATAATATTTTAATATTATTCCAAAAGCCATGTGAAATATATACTTTTATCCTAAGTTCTTGGAAAAAGAGGAACGCATGCTGATGGAGTGCATGCAACTTCATGGGTGACATGTGTCAACCCAGGCACATGTAGTTAAAAACTGTAGAAGTCAGCCGTGGAGGGGGGTTCGATCATTTTGTCATCCTCCACCTGAGTTCCCGTGATGCTCATTTGAACGCGTTTTGCCTCTGTGTCTGATCCCCGTACACCCTCACGCATCCCCGAAACCTGGGCCGTGAGTCTGTCCTGTATTGTTGGTTGGGGAAAATCAAATGTCTCATAATTGCTGAGCCTTGTTATGCTGTAGCATCTGTCTGTCACCAGTTTTGGGAAGCCCGTGTTTGTGTTTTCAGTGGACTATTGTGGTCGTGCAGTGCTTGATTGCGTGTGTCTTGTGGACCATTATATGTTCGTGTGGAGCCTTGTGGTTGCCCGACTGTGTTGGAATGAAGTTGAAGAAGCAGGTTGTCAGGCCTGTGAGCAACTCTCTCCAGGTGAGAGAGTTTGTTGGGAAGTGGTATTCTTCCAGAGAAATTCCAACACCAGCTACGGATCTCGAAGACTTCCTAATCTGGCCTGTTGCCGAGACCCAGAGATGGAGGTGAAGCACCGATGGACTGTTCTTGTGAAGGTGTATACTCCCAGGTGGAACAAGCATGTGGGGAATGAGAGTCTGTGAGTAGTGGGCGTAAGAAGGCTCCTGGAGAGAATCCTTTTGGTTTCTCTGTGCAATTTTCCCTGTAACCTCAGCCTAGACTAGGATTCCTTGCCTTGGGTGGAGCTTAGTCCTAGCTCGGGGGTGACCCACTGCTGAGCATGATGAGTAGTGTGGTCTAAGGCTGGGAGGTTCGTGGAAGGCCTGCACGTGGTGGGTGGAATTACCACGGTTTCAAAGATAAGTATCAACTTATGCTTAATATTATGTTTTGCATGCCTGTAATGCTTATATGTATCATGTATTCTGTTGTGCATATGAATTATTGTTAATGACAGGGATTAATTATGTTAGAAGTAATCTGGTGCTTACTCTGAGTTAAATGTGTTTAATATGACTTAAATGCATGTTATTAATTAAGTATGAGAATGATGTTGTTCCACACAGTAGCATTTTCCCAAGCCAGTGGGGTTGACGGTGGGGAATGTTACAATCAGATTCGCCCGTAAGCCCGAGACTGAACATAATAATTGAACAATTCTCTCAATTTCCTTCCATTCCTAGATTGATGCTTTTGTCAGAAGAATGATATCATCAATGAATAATATGTGTAATATTTTTGTAAATCTGGCTACTTTGATACCATTTATGATTCCTTGGCTCTGGCTTAATTTTAACAATAGACTCAAACTCTCCATAACCAGAATAAATAACAACGAGGATAGCGGGCACCCCTGTTGCAATCCACAACCACTTTTAAAAAAATATTTTGCTTCACCGTTAACTAAAACCACAAACGATGTTGGGTCTATGCAAGCCAGAATCCAATTGGTCATATGAGTACCAAAACCAACTTGAATAAGTACCATGCTGAGATAGTCCCAACTAATGCAATCATAAGCCTTTTGTAAATCTAGTTTTAAGATGAGGGATTTTTTATTTTTCTTCTTGATACTGTGGATGCACTCATGTGTTGTGCCAATTGCGTCTTGAATCTAGCGCCCTCCCAAGAACCCTAGTTGTTCCTCTGATAGGAATTTCGATAATACAGATTTAATCGTGTTCGCTATCACCTTTGATATCACATTATATACCATATGACATAATGAAATAGGCCTGAAATCCCCGAACTTTTGCAGCTTATTACTTTTGGGGATCAATGCAATATACGTGGAGTTGATACTACTTGAGATGCACCCATATATCTGGGTCTCTTCCACCAAATCCAGAAGATCTTCACCCATAATTTCAAAGAAATGAAGATATATATTATTGTCCACCCATCGGGCCCGGGGCCCTTTTATTTTTTGAATAACTTTAGGATAGCTTCCAATTCTACTAAGGTGATAGGCTTATATAATTCCTCCGCTTCATTCATTTCTACAATTTTTGGATAAAGATTTTCCACTCGAACTTGTTCTTTAGTTATATCATCTAGAGGAGACTTGAAGAAATTTTTGAAATATTTAACTGCCTCAACCGCTATATCCTTGTGTTTTTTGTGTATAGTCCCCGAATTATCAACAATATCCCATATGAATTTACTAATCCTCCTTTGATTGGAAAATTGGTGGAAGAATTTATTATTCTGGTTTCCACCTTTTACCCATATAGCTCGACTCCTACTCCTCCATAGGTCTTCATGTGCTTTTAATTTCCAAATAAATCGCCTCTGACAGTTACCTTCCTAACTGTATTTCTGATATTTCCACAATTTTTTAACCATATCATTAAAGTTTTTTTCCAATAACCATTGAGCATGAAATTTGAAAGGGTGTGCTCTATGAATTATAGATTCCTCCAGTTGTAAAAATATGGGAGCATGATCTAACACAAAGGGATATTCAACCCAAGTTCTATGAAGTCTGACCTCCATAAGAAAATCCTATGAAATTAGAAACCTATCCAACCCCTTCGCGATTTCCTTCGAACTCGAATGTCCATTACACCAAGTCGGGACGATTGTATTAGTTTTTATATCCAAAAGTTTATGATCATGGAAGATAATGTTGAAAAATCTCGCTAAATGGCCTAATGTAGCTGATCCTCCCCATATCTCACTAGATTCTAAGGTAATATTTAAATCTCCTGCTATCACCAGGTTCCTAAGAGAAAGTAGACCACTGCTTGCAAGTGTAGTCTAGAACTCTTTTCTCTCCAGGCACGGGCCATAAACATTTAGTAGGTTGATATTCCTTTTGGTTGCTTATATAGAACCTGAAAATAGAATCCCACCATGAGTTAGAAACACACATAAATTGAAAAGAATAGGGTCCCATGCTACGAGAAGTCACCCCGAAGGCCCCACAGATCTCACTGTACATGAAACCCAAGTAGGATAGAACTTAATCATGAAATCTTGAGCTTTTTGTTCATTTACCAATGTCTCCTGCAAGAAAAATATATTAGGACGTGTTAGATCCAAAGTACAGATGAATGAGGAAGCCTTTAGGGTGCCACCTACCCCTCTAAGATTTAAGGACACGTAAATAATTACTTCTCCCTAGCAATGGCTTTCACTACTCTAAGCGCCCCACTGCCAGAAGTGGATGGATCCACTACAGAGGAAGAATTGACTGATGCCTGCATTTGTTTCCTAGAGCTTCTCATTTTTACAGGAGAATACTCAATCCCAAGACCACGAGACCAATCATAGGCCTTTGAAGGTTTCATCTTTGAGTTGCTCACCTCACCAAGTTCTCCATTGAAACTGATTGGATTGACCACCTTATTCCCCAAAAATGTCGGTAGAGGAGTCGGGTCACTATTGTCCCGCAAATATGGGATGAGTGAATAAAGTACATCTGATTGTGTAGAATCACCCTCCTCAGATTCTTGGTACCCCAGAATCAAGTGCCTCTCAGTCGAGGTGTTTTATGTCCCCTGGACAACTTCAACATAAGTAGGGGATAAAGAAAGAGCAATACTCCCCGCAGGTTTTGGATTAATAAATTCAACTAGAATAGTATGATGGTCAAATGTTAAAGAATGTGGACTTGATGGATTGGTTGATAAACCCTTCTTATCGTTATCAAGGAAAGTCGAGGGGAGGGGGCCCAAAGAATTATGAATTGGTAACCCACTGTCACCCCCTGAGTCCTCTAATTCCACAGGGTGAGAGAATAATACATCCATGGAAGAATTTAACATAACTTTTTCCATTAAAGTTAATGAATTATAAAGCATCGGAAAATACACTGATAACTTACCAGATAAAGTATCAAGTCGCTCTAGGGATGGGGAAGACTCCTTCTGTGAGAAATCATAGTCCGGACTTGTTGAATTTACTTCGTCATCATTTTCCCTTGAGTCCCTGTGTAGCGTAGTGTTTTTAGATATTTCTTCTTCCACTCGGCTCTTACAGGTCTTTCTCAGATGGCTCGTTTCATGACAATAACTACATCAGAAAGGTATTCCTAGGTAGTCCAATCTCTATACTATTCTTCGCCCCCTCTAATCAATCTCCGTAATTTCCAGTAAGCCACCATGAATGTCTATCTCCACAAGTATCTTCCCCATATTTCTAGAGGGTGCCTTAATTACAACGTCTTCCAAAGAGACAATGGAACCTAGGGAGTTACCTATCGCCTCCATGGCCGCCACTGTCCATAGATCTAGGGGTAGACCGGGAAGTAATACCAAAAGGTGGCGCTTCTGGAAATATTTTGTTTCCAGATTAAACGCCAACCTCCATATTTTAATCATCATACTACTCCTACCCACCCCCCATCTTTTAGCCAATAACCTTGCAAAGTCTTCAGGAGATTTGCAAATAAATCCAAATCAACCCTTTGTCAAGTATCTTATCTCAGGGGAGTAACCTAGATCGTTTCTCTAGTTTTCATCCACCCACTCCAGAATAGATACAGTACACAAGTATTTATACGACAACCTTCCGACTAGTCCATAGAGTGCCAAAGAGCAGGTCTCGACCAGACCAATGTCTGAGCCAAGTACCATTTTATGGACCTCTTTCTTCTCTTTCCACAACCTATGGCTGTAATCCCGCCTGTCAGTAACCTTACCAGTGGAATTTATTGTCTTACTGTTGATCTCTTCCTTATCCTTAGTCCCTTTGTTCAAATAACCAAAACTAATTGTATTCGTATCAGGTACACTGCAAGTCGGCTGCAAACAGTTAGCAAAGGAGAAATTATGCTCCAAGCTATGCAATGTATGTGATACAGGTGGTCATTGCACAAGATTTGATGAGGTGATAAATGAAGCATTACGCTTAACAGTCAAATCCACCTGTTTGAATGGACTGACGTCCTTCCATAATACTTCGTCTGCCACATCCATTAGATTGTTGACATTTTCTTCTACAAGTGGAGGGAGTTTAGTTTCCATTACCTACCACCTAGAATCCACCACTGTCAGTTCCACAAAAAATAAATGCACTATAGGACAATAACCAGAGCGATCCAAAAAACAAGAGATACATGATTAATGAATAATAATCCAACTTATGTGAATTAAACTAAGAAATTAAATAACGCACTCATGGGATCCCATATCCAGTTCCCAAAAATGGAAAAAAAATTTACCACTAGGAAACAATCCAGATGATGATAACTAGGGATGAACCTAACCAAGAGTAAACTACATTGGAACTATAAAAAACTAGAAAACCATATCATCCTAGGGATTTAGGAAACTATTCATGTATCCTTGACCATCGTTTTCCACCATGGTCGATCTAACCTGTAGCAGTGTTCACTATTCAACCATAGTCGCCTAATCCTGTATCGTTACAGGATTCAAATTTCTGTCACTTGCCTATCGTTTCCGCACCTCTCAACTCCCATTTGAAGTGTTTAGTTAATACTTACTTTTTTGAAGTTTTCTAGCACCTTTCTTCGAAGAGGAAGGCCCCGCTCTAAAGGGATAGGTTCTATATTTTTTTTTACTATGTAATTAGGTATAGTTCTATTCATAATGTATACTTTCATGTTTTCTGTAAAATTGATAAATGTGTGTATTATATTGAATGAGTTTTGTTTTTTGTTGCATAATAATGAATATATTTGAATGTCTATATTTCAATTACAATTGTTTTTTAGTTACCATGATTTCTATCTTCATATTTGAAATGTTTTGTTTTCTATAACTAGAATTGGATTTCTATATTAGATTAGGAAAATATGATATTATTCGACATTTAAAAAACAATTCTTAAGACTGGTGTAATTTTTTCACAATACTTCGCAAGCATACACACCCTGGTTTGATAATTAAATGCACCAGTAAGCTAGATACTTTATTCTAAATTAATAATGTATCTAATGATCCTGACATTTTTTGGAATCATTTATGGGGAAGTTTTAATGACTTAGGAAGTTTATTATTACGTTGAATTAGATAACACATGGTATGGATATTTGAATCATATGAATAGTCAACTATCCTCTTTGTAATATTTCACACACAATTTTTTTTCATGTAGATTAGAATCATATAGATGCATCGATAGAGCTATAAATCCAAGAGCATGAGCACATGGTGTAGTAATATCCACCTAGGCTACTAACCACTCTACAGGAAGATCAATAGGTGAAGGTTCAGGGACCAATACTCAACTTGATAAATGAAGGGGTCCTGTTGACGGGCGAAATTGACCATCCGTCAACTGAGAGAGTGGAACCGGTCCAGGGTTGTCTAAATAACCCAAGCCGTTTGGAATGGACCACCTTGACGGGTTTAGCGACTCCGTTAGCCGATCTAAGGTCCTAGGAAAACCAAAGATAAAACTAATCTAAATAAAACTAAACAAACTAAACTAAAACTAAATAAAACAAATTAACTAAACTAAATACAAGAGACTAAACTAACTAACAATATATAAAACAAACTATTACTAACTAATCTAATTAAAACTAACTACTAAACAAACTAACTAATCTACTATTTACTAACTATTAACTAATACTATGCTAATTACTATCAGAAATATAACTTATTTACAAAATATACAATATTCACAAAATACAGATTTAAATAAAACCTGGAAAACTCATTATATTCTGCCCTAAAACAGAGAAAGGTATTTCTTTTTTTTTTGATTTTATAATTTTATAAACAAGAAATGAAACTTACTAAAATTAAACAATCTAATATACTAAACACACATATATCTAACTAAAATACTAACAAATATACTAAAAAAATAAACAAAAAAAAGACCTGGAAACGCTCCAGATTTATCCTGTGTATGATGACTTTGAAGCTGGTCGGAGGAAGGAAACTCGCATCGGTTGATCCAGAAGCTTCTCGTAAACGATAGGCTGCAATGCTCTTTGAGTTGGTTTACAGGACAAACAAGACATAAAAAATCATAACAATTATATGATTTATAAATCTCTGCAATAAGGGAAACCTGTTATGCAAAAACTTATACTTAATAATCCAATTAATGAAGAAGAGAAATCTGTCATTCACAAATTGAATCAAGCAACTGCTATGTTTTTTATATACTAGGATAAATCAGATATGAATTAAATTGATTAAATTATATCATTTGCAAAAGATTAAGATAGCTAAAGTAGTCATTAACCAAATGCAAATAGATACACATAAACATAAAAGAAAATATTGATATAATGAAAAGCTAAAGCTATAGCAGAATATCAAATTCTGTCTCAGTCTGTATTAAAATTCCATATCCTTGTTCTCCCATGAATGAGGATGATGTTATTACAAAAACAATAAGTATATATAAGTCTTTCCACAGGGTAAAACCTCCTTGTGAATAGTATCAAACTGTTTACATAATCTGGGAAAATATCCCCAAGATCAACTAAACTAGGAAATTAAAATGCAAGAAAAATATCTCAAATATCCTCTAACTACTCATCAAATCCAATGCAATTTCGAATTGACCTGAAATGGACCAAAAGTAACAAATTAGAGAGATATTTTATTAATAAAACAATAAAAATTTAATTCTACAGACTTAGCTACAGAATCATCTGATTCTGTAGCTAGTCTAAAATAATATACAGAATCAGAATTGAAATCAAATCAAATCTTTTAAAAGAATTAAATTCAATTATCTTCCAATGATTACTTGAAAAATAATCAAAATGTTTTTATCATTCAACATTAAACAGGATCAAAATGATTCAATCGAAAACAGAGATAGGAATACTCTGTTCTTCTGTTACCACAAAATCGGGTAAATGAATCATAATCGAACAGCAATAAGATTGTTTCATATCCAATTGAAAAACATATCGTATGTGATTGTTAAACAATAGATATAATCTGATCCAACAAAATCACTTTCCATTCGTTATAGCTGTAACGATATAGCAAAAGATTCATGTCGTTCAATCGAATACAAAGATAGAAAGACTGTTTCGATTATGGGTAAATGAAATCATACATAACAGCATCAATCAAACAGAATGTGTCATAGATTTCGATCGTTGATCCTTGCACAGTCAACAGACAGGATCGATTAATTGTGATCACAATCATAATAGAATCGACAATGTGATAATCGATTATTGCAAACTGGGAAAATAAACTTGATTGGTATTTGAACGAAATCATTAATTTCAAACAAAACATGGCTGAGTTTAATATAGAAACAAATCGTGAATCCAGATATAGCCAATCTCGTTCTACAAATCAAATTCACACAGAATATCCATTGCTATTATGAATCCAATTGATAACATGGTCAAGCTAACAGTACTTCAATTAATGCGAAATAACCGATTGGGGTTCAGCATAATCGTTATGAATTGAATCTATTCATGATTTGGGCATGTTTGTACAGAGTCACATTAGAAACGATCCGAGTTGAATTCCTGTTCTTTGAAAGTCATATGGCACAACAAACCGTAACAATTAACCTCATCAAAATCGTTGCCAATTATAGCGTATGTGTTATAATGAAATCGAAATGGAATGTGATCGTTTTCTAACTTGAGTATAAGAACATTTCCTGTCTTGAATAGATACAAACAAATTCAATTGACAGTAGAGCATCCATTTTAACTCAATCAAACAAATCAAATCTACACCAAGATCAATCAAATCGCTAAAAATCTAGTAGAAGCTTAACTGGGAAAAACGAAATTCCATTTAGTCAAAACAAAGCTATATATAGAATGCATGCAATGTAACAGAGCCATTCAAATGAAATGAACAGAGCTATTTAAAACCGAAATCAAATCGTTATATAAACCTAGATTATTTACAAAAACAATTGATATTAAACATACATGTGTGACGACGAGGCTATTCAATTACGCTAGCTTGGAATTTACAACAACCGTGGCTGATTCCACATTTTTAAACAAGATGGAGCCAGTCGTCTTTTGTTTCTTATCTGTTGCTTGTAGCTTGGCCTTTTGACTGGTTAGGGTTGCAATCTGGTCCTCCGAAGATTGAATCTTTGACTAGAGAATCGAAACATCATTATAGTATCGCTCTAACCATGCATTGCATTGATCACAGGGTGACACTGTAGGTTTAGACAGAGCAGGGGAGGATTTGGGCATATGACCGAGGGTTTCACAAGGAGACTTAATGCCTGGGTAGTTAGGGTCATCCTGTAGGCAGGGTGGTAGGTTTGACACAAAGTCATACGGAGGTTTGGGACACAGACCTTGTGAATAGGGGTATTCTCTAGCCAAGAAATGCTCCACTTCCGAATTGGAGTCCTCACTTAACACGATAGGGTTTGGTTCGACAGGAGGTTTTGGATTATTTCTTGCCATTGTGAAATCAAACGAGCATTCCTTTTCCCTTTAGCATTCGCAGTAAGGTTGGCTTTAGGTTTCTTGCTTATAGGCTTTACAGTCTCAGTGTTCTTAGTCACAGTGTGGGGTAAGTTGATAGGAGGGTCGGTCGAGGGTTTAGGCAGAAGGATATGGTAGGGTACTGGGGGTATAACCTTGACCTCACCCACCACAGGTTTGTCAACCTGGGGAGGATTCGGATCCTTGAAACCATAAGCAAGTGCAAGTGGTGTAGGAACACAAACCCGTATCGACCCTCATAGGTGATAAACTATTTGATTATCATTACTGAATCATGCCAACGTTGTTTAAGCATGGTTACTGGAATACATCTATCACAGGAGGTGATTTTGCACGACTGGAAGAGCAGTGTCCATGGGACTTCCTCGACTTTGTAATTCTTGGACCATCGTTGTCCAGTGACAGGTAAAACCGTAGTAAGACTGATAAAATGTTCATCAATTTCCAATTGTATATCGTCGACCTTGGCTCGATAGCCATCGAAGGTTATGGAAAACTGTCGAGCCACGCAAAGTTTAAAACCATCGAAACGTTCCACGAAGGTAAGTCACCCACTGTCTGGAAAATCTTGTCGGGCATTGTCAAACATCAACAGGGCATGTTTTCCATTGGATTCAACTCGCACGACTGTTGCCATGGAGTTGAATGCATGGTAAGGAAGGGTTCGAACACACAGTAACAGAGCTATCCGAACCAACAACAATGAATCGAGCCAAAAGGGGTCAGCATTAACGCAAGCATGCGAAGGTGGTGGAGTCATTCACTGCCATGCACGATAGTTAAGGCAAAGTACAACTGTCGATTTACATCTGTTCAAACAATCATAGCATATCTCAAAAACCATATCGTTTGGCCAACCAAGGAATCAAATGGTGAGTGTTCTGCCAACGTGCCAAATCAACTATAGTTTTAAAACCATCGACATCCAACGTGAAACCAACACCAAATGTTAGCCATGCGCCATTGTATAAATGTTTAACCAATGTGCTGATTGAATTCATATATTTGACAAGCCAAAAGTTATAAAAAGATTAACATAAGGATCATATCATATATAAAAAAAATAAATCATAACCCCTATGCAATTCATAGAATCAATGATTAGGCAAGTATAAAACCATATGCTCAATGCCTCACAAACTTAACAAAATCAAGTTATGCGATCAATATAAAAATGTCCAATGAGCATAGTTTAAAAGTCCTCTCAGCCACATAACGATAAACACAAGGTAAGTGTAATAGAAAATATCGATAGAAAGATCATGACAGTTCAGATAGTGATCTAAATGTGACCTCGAAAGGAGAAGTTTTCACGCTTACAGTCGTGAAAACTCAATGAAGAAAAATTTGCAAATGTCGCAAAAATGAAAGTGTATTCTATTAAGAAAATGTGACGAAAAACTTGATGTTTGCAAGACACAGGTGTAGGCAGCTTATAGGATCGTAAAAAATTGATTTGGCTGCCAACAGGTCCTAGACTTGAAGAAGCCACTTCTACAACATAAGAAGAATTAATTCCTCTCACTAAAGGACTAGCATGAACAAAAGAATTGATTAGTGGTCAACTAGATTTAAATTCTCAACAAAATCTGGTTCATGATCCAACATACTATGAAGGATCAAATTACTCTAAATATTTGATAGCACATGAATTACCACCTCTTGTGGAACCTATGCTAATCATTATGGTAGATGAGGAAGGAGATGGTTCTAAATAGGGTGATATTATTACCTTCAAGTTCCCAATTAGATATCCTAGAGAAGAGGCACCAATGAATAATATTTCTCCTTCATCTCTACCTAATTTCAATGGTCCGTCTAGTGAATATATGAACACCTTTTTGAGTTTGATGTCCTTTGAAAAAGATATGAAAATACTACAAATTCCCAAAAGATAAAAAAAATTCTTACCACACTAAAGAATGCAACACTATGTTGGTTCATGGGACTTGGTGGGAAAATCATCCACACTTGGGAGGAGATGAAGCAAGCCTTCCTAAAGAAATACCAAGACTATTGCAAGGCAAGAGACCTATGTGAATAAATATTTAAGATGATTCAAAAGGAGGATGAGAGTTTGGAGGACTACATGGAAAGGTTCCAATATAATTTTCAAAGGTCCAAACAAAGCAAATTAGACAAGGACACTTTGCAAATTTTCTTGACTAGAGATATATTAAAGATGCGTACCTTGACCTTCTTAATTTGATGGGAGAAGGAGATATTTACAAAGTGGATTATGATCATATTTATGAGTTATGAAAAATATAATTATGTGGAAATGCAAAGCATGGGAAAGGTCCTAGAGATGTTGTTGCTAGAATTACCAAGTCATCTAGAGGAGTTACTCACACTGAAATTGGTAATTTATTTTGCAGTTCACCACACTTAACTTTCGCAGTTCATCTTCACTTTCCCTCCTATTTTTAATATTCTCCCTATCGGAGGTGAAACCATAATTCCAGCGGCGAATCACCTAAAATTTGAAAAATGATAATATTAGTTCTTTAATATCGTGATTTGAAAAATTATAGGTTAAGAAGAATCAAGAATAATGTTAGAGAGGATTATCCATATTTTTCTCCAAATGTAGGAAGAAACATCCCTTGAGGGAGTGTCCTTTAAATAATGTTGAAATCTATAGCATCTGTGAGTAGAATCATGCCACCAGAAGCTACCCTTATTTTCTTGAATTTAAATCTATTTATCAAGGAATGAATGAAGATGATGAGAAAATTTGTTTGATTTCCTAGAAGCGACCATTTCCACCATGACTGCTAGGTATGATTCAATATCCTTCTCAGTCGCATAACGATTTTTGGACTAACCAACAAATGAAATACCCTTCGCAATCTTGGTATCCTTTCATTTCTTGGCCACAATATCCACCTCAACCAACCCAAAGGTATCAATTTCCACAAGGTTAGTGACGCTCTCCTTTTAATACCCAAAAACTATAGCTCCACAATTTCCCCAATAATAGCTTCAATTACCACAACTACCTACACAATCCATACCTAACCTAAACAATAAAACAATTCAATCCACTTACATCATTGATTTTTCAGGTTTCCCTACTTGTTCTATTTCCCCCGTCAATTTTCAAGGTGTTCACTTAATATCAGGAAGAATTTCCAATAGTAAAACTTATTTTATTGTCTCATAAGATGGAGAGGGGGAATTTCAATACTAAGTGGGAAACCAGCCAGTAGGAAATCAATATACCAACCATCCTCTAAATAATCCATAGGTTAATTCCCCTGAAAGTTTAGAACAATCACATCCTGAGGTTTCACAACTTCATCCCTATATGGAGAGGTTAAGTTTTGACAAACCCCTTACCTAGCCTAATTTTGAATTCCTTTGGGAGTTGAAGAATGTACATATCAATATCCCATTATTTTAATTTTTTGGAGAATAGGGTGTGTTAGCAATCAATTTAACATCAAAGTTTTTCAATTGTCTTTAGCATTTTTGTGTTAAAATTTTCAAATCTTTCTACTTATTGGCCTTAGTTCATAACTTATGAAATCTTCATTGAGCCTTGATGAAGTTTTATTCACCAACTTTTGTTTCGAAACCCTATCATATACCTGTAACCTGCAAAACTAAATTAAACCTTTTGGTTAGTTTTCCTTTGGTTGGTTTCTTTTGGATCATTACTCTATGGTTTCTCATAAAAAGTTTTCTATAAAAATTACAAAAGGGGTGTGTGCACGTGTTCTATCCTAAGTCTAGTCTATCTACCAAGCCATATCACACCAAACTACATGCCTAATTCTCATGCCAAGTCGACAAGTCAAGCCATGAGTTATGCCATATTTCAAGACCTCAAATCCAAGCGCCAAGCTCTATAATCCATTCATTTCATCAACATGTCAAACTAAGCCTAGCCTTCGGTTTTTTTTTAGATTTTTGCAAAATTTTGGTTAAGCCCACAGGCCATTTGTCATATCGAGCCAATTCTTATAACAAATCAACACATTATGAAGAGCCACGAGTTAAGCTATATGCTCAGGCCACTAGCTAAGTCTGAGGCATCACATAAATCAAGCCATAGGCTAAGTTACGAATTAATCCATATGTAACCAAAGCCCAGCGTTTAGTGCCGAGCTCCATAATAATAAAATGCAGAGACACATGCCGGGTCGACAAGCCAGGTGCAAGCACCGAGTCCATTTATTCAATTGCAAGGTATCTATGTTTGCAGGTTATCTAGATATCGTGTCCTTTGCATATGCAGGAAATGTTAATTGTTGGCTCTAAAAAATGAAAGGTCGTCCACTTATACATTTCTAAACCACTGAATCATTGAACACATGTCAAGTTTTATTTACATTTTTCTTTGGAGCAAACCATTCAATGGATACATATGATAACAACCACTTTTGAAGGTGTTTGCAGAAGTTATAATGAGGAAATCCAAGCTTCTGGGAATCCGATCTCAAGCGCTTCGGCTCTGGGGTTCTGTGTGTTCTTAAAAACTAGTTAGACAACCACCTACATCAAGCTCTGACAGACATCAAGAAGCCCCAAAGGTTGATGAAGCTTAAAATTGTGTATAGAAGTGCTCACTTACGATCTGGTCCAAATAAGGGCATGATGCATGATATTCAAATCTCAAGTTTTTGATTGTATTATTGAAAGTACAACGCAGCCTTCGAATTTTAGTAAAATCTGGAACATATTCATCTCTATTATTGAAATTAATTATTCCACTAACTTTCAGATATAAGCAGAGAGTTGTGATATCTAGATATGTTCATCTACTTTTTGATGCATCAAATTTTATAAACATTTGTGCACAAACTCGTCCTCATTATTCCAAAGGGGTTCATATGATTGTATATGAGACAAGGCAAGAGAATGTTCTACAAAAGTTGCTTGCATTGATGAAAGGAGAGTGGGTTAAAGGGTTATTACCACAAAGTAGTGTTCATGAAGTGCAGAGTGCAAAATCCTTTAAATTTCATATTACTACAATGCTATCTGATGATGGCTCACTATTGTTCTTTGAGCTTCCACTATACACTGTGTACAGAGCTATAGATCAGGGATTAATTCATTCAACAACTAGTGCATTAGTAGGCAAATGGATTTCCATCACAGCAAGTTGAGAATACAGTCTTTGATCAACATCTCACACAAGCTTTTGTGATTTTGTAATAACAACACTATAAAAAATGGATAGAATCACTTTAACAGGAACCCTGTGTTGGAGATATGGCTATAACAGAGATGACGCAGATGGTCAAGGTTGTCATTGATGGCAATCGATTGCTGCTGGAACACGACTGCTAGAACACGAAGCTGGAACACGACTGCTGGAACACGACTGCTGGAACACAACTGCTGGAACACGAAGCTGGAACACGACTGCTGGAACAC
>JASDQU010713491.1:0-13436 GCA_032191745.1 Picea mariana | reverse complement strand
CTTCTGTTTGGTCTATTGAAGAAGTGGATAATTTTATATTTGGTCAACCAACTACTGAACGAAGTTTGGAGTGTTTTGAGGATGACTGGGGATTCAAATGGAATTTGTTGCAACACCTTTCAACAGACATAAATATAAAATTTCCTGGATATCTTCCATTTTAAAGAGTGGACGGTATAGTGCAGATGTGAAATAACAATGAAGCTCCACTCATGTTCTATGATTTGATGACCGATTCTTGTGTCCCAACAAATATCACAAATGTATCCATGTTACAAAACTCTGGGTTGTGATTTCCATTTCAAGACCAGTGCAATGATCTGATTGAAAATGGAAATGTTTTCCCACTACTTCCAAACATATATTTTGTTGATGACCTTCCACCATTGGGAATAGATTTGTTGGCTTAGTCTACTTTTCCTTATACTTGTCTTAAAAATATTGATATTCCTTTGTAGATTTTCATATTTTTGACTTTCATATTTCACCATTTGGATTATATTTGATTTTTTACTTGATTTAGAAATGTTCATATTCCATTATCAATTCTGATCATTTTCACTTTCATATCATTGTCATATGGATTGATATAAAGACTGTTTACTGAAGGCACAATATATGTTTACTAAAGATATAAATGTTTAATGAAGGCACAATATATGCCAAGTTAATCATGATGTATTTTTTCCTTTTGTAGAAATGTCTACTGAAGGCACAAGTAAATGTATTATGAAATGAACTCGTTCTCCGACAACATGTGAGAGGAGAAATGAAATTCGTTGTTTAAGGTATCAACAAAAAAAAGATGCAATAAATGAACGTAGAAGAGCTTTGTATCGTACAACAACCACTCGAAATAATATTGAAATTGATTTTCACGATAGTCATAAGTATCGAAGTTCAGCTGCTATCATGCGAACAACAATCCATGTTGATGTTTCTTCCCCACGATATTTTCATACTCTAGATATTTATTATGTTCCACAATCTCATAACAATGTTGTCTTCATTGCGGAAGCTTCTCATATTCCAAAAGATGATCATGTTCAAAACCTTGATTCAAATGAGAACCCTCAGTCTTCTACAAATGGAACTCCTAGATTGCAGCATGAAGGAAGGGTGGAAAACCTTCATGGAAGAGTTCTCGAAGACATTCAAAATATAGGGCCATTTGAATTTGTGAGTGACAATAATTTTCTTGACAATTTGGTTGATAATTTGCAACCTTTACCTACTATTGTTGGATGTGTGTATCCTCTCCCAAATTTTTGAGCTAATATCCATCCACCAACAGAATCAATTAGAACTATTTCACTTGGAACAACTAGGTTATTCGAGTGCCATAATTCTTTGTCAAATTTCTTCAACAACATTCGATATATAGATTACTAAAATTAGTAAATTAACATTTTCTTTTCACCTTATTTGTAGCACACTAACCATTCCAATAGAGGTATAGAAATCAACGACCAATATATTCCAGCAACACTTGTTCAAAGTCAAGGGGAGCCTTCTCATAACCTTCTTCCACATCAACCAGGGCCATCTTATGAACATTTTAATGTAATTATTCTTCATCTACATTCCTTTTTTTAATTTTTCCTTCTCTTGTAAGTTACTAAGTTGGAAATTAACATTTTAATATCTTTTTTTACTAGGACACAATTCAATGCAATCAAAATAGAGATATGCACTCCATAAATTCAAGGGAAAGAAATGTTGGAAGCAATGCAACAATTCCTCTTGGACCAAATTTGGGTAGGGCCTCTAACATTGGTCCTGAACATGCTCTGTTGTCTAGAGTTTATATCCATCAAGTGAATCAACTTGCTTCCCATCAATTTCATACCAACATGATCGAAGTTCATAAAAAATTTCGAGCTAATATTGATAGCCTCTCCATTGTGCAAATGTGCCATGTTTGTCATGGACTTTATCCTGGAATCAAAGTTTTGAGAGGGTCTGAAGGTCCTATGTGCAAAAGGTGAAAATATGAGCAAGGTTCCAACCATTTCTCTCAGTGGAATAACATGGATCCAGGTGACCAACCTCATGTTCTAAATGTTCTTACCCAACTTGAAGAGATTCTAATAGAAAGGGTTAATCCAATACTGCAAGTGAAACATGCTCGTGGTGGGCAATATAATTATAGTGGTCACACAATTATCTTTCCACAAGATATTTCCACGATTGCAAAAAACCTTCCACGACGTGTTGAAGATCTTGACATCCTCATTGTTAGGAGACATGGTGCACAATCTAAACATTATGAATTCTATTTAAACAGATCATGAGTTTTAGATGCATTGCGTTACAAAATTCAAATGGATAAATATTACAGGGATGTTCAAATCGACATGGATTCACTTGATTCTCTCCCTGAAAGGTCAACAGATGTGTCAAGTAGGCTTAAATTTGTTGATTGTGATATTCAAGAAACAGAGAGTAATGTTTTTGACAATCAAGAGCTGGATCCTAATCGTTTGCATGCTCATCCTTCATCTTTTGTTGCCCGACTACCCAATGAAGGGAGAGAAATGGAAGAAATAAGAACATTCATTCAATATGCAGATTCCACACCTATTGAATGATTGGACTGGCCATACATTGGTTTGTCTCCCATCAATGAATATAATACAGAAGGGTTATTGGACATGGCTTTCCCCACATTATTCCCCACTGGTGAGGTTGATTGGTTGCATCCTTGTATTTGTAATATTCAATTGCATGAATATGCATTACATCTTCTCAGATTCTTTGATCAGATATTTGGAAGCCATCCAAGGTTTTGGTATTTTTTATTGAACGTGATTATGCGCCATCATAGCCAAGCAACTGCTGTAGTATTTGTAAAGAATAATATACATGATAACTCACCTACAACAATTCTAGACTTGCGTCAACAACTCATTTATTTACCTGACAATAAGTTGGTTGAGCATCTTATGTGTTTTGGTTCTACTCTTCGAGGTACAAGGGCCTATTGGAAAAAGTGTCGTGCTAAACTCACTGACATGATTACTCAGTTGGGTTGTTCAACACTATTTTTTACTTTGAGTGCAGCTGACATAAAGTGGCCTAACTTACACAATGTCATGCCCAAAAATGCACATTCTCATCGTTTAAATCAACATCGTAAAAAAATTGAAAATGTCATCCAGTACCCGCATCTTGTTGCCATGTATATGCATCAAACATTTGAAATCTTCGAGGAAGAGGTCATAAAAAAATATCTTAAAGCTAAAGACATTTGGTACAGGTTTGTTTTGATTGATTTCTACTTTTTGTTTACCTTCACATTCCTCTTCTACTCTTCTAGATATGTATACTAACTTTACATAATATATATACTTTTTTTTAGGTATGAGTGGCAACATAGAGGTTCAGCCCATATACATGGTTTCTTGTGGTTGGAAGGTGCACCAAACATGGACACAATGGATTGGTCAAACCCTTCTAGTGTGCACGCTGCAAAGACATTCTTTGATAAATATGTAACAACATGGAATCCACGTGATATTCATTGATGAAACATAATGGTTCATCGAAGCTTAAATGATGATCCATGCCTATTAAATAGTGAACAAATTCTCTCTTCTAATGCTCAAGATGATTATGAGCATTTGTTAAATTGTGTTCAAAGACATACAAAGTGCAGTGTAGATTCTTGTTTGAGAAAAAAGGGGTCTATTCTCAAATGTCGATACAATGCTCCATGAAAGGTTCGCGATGATTCAATATTGTTCATAGATGAGAAAGGGAAAAAGAAATACGAATCTGCACGAAATGATGATAGGCTAAATGTTCATAATGTTGATCTTCTTGCAATGTGGCGTGCTAATGTTGATTGTCAGCCTGTGGTTTCTAGACATGTTGTCTTGAAATATATTGCAAAGTATGCTTCCAAGGAAGAAAAGAGATCAGAAAGTTACCAAGCTATGTTGACTAGAATTTCAAATGCAAGCGGCTCAGAAGCTCCTGTATTGTGTGCATACAGGATGTTCCTTGCAGAAACCCTTGTTGATCGTGACATTGGTGCACAAGAAACATGTCATATGTTATTGAAACTACCTCTTGTTGTTTGCAGTAGGAAATTATTTCCCTTAAATGTTGGTAGAAATGTTTTCAAGAAATTATCAAATGATCCCCATCCATTTTCATCTCCAGATAGTTTTCTTGAAATATATCAAAATCAACCTTCATTTCTTGATCATTTGTCTATGATAGAAATAGCAAGATCTTGGACCTTTGATGGAAAATGTAAAAAAGAACCATGGAAATATAGATATGTTCATGCCATTGTTCGAGTTTGGCCACATTTTTATTCTATTCCCAGTGAGGGTTCGAATGAATTTGATACTTTCTGTTGGACTGAGTTACTTTTGTACAAACCATTTCATAATATTCCCAGTGATATTGGCCTCTCCAGTGAAACAGTGATTGAAAATTGGTGGAATTTCCGATATTGAGCATGTCATGTTGATCGTTCCCCTACACCTTCTGATACTGCTGATGAAGATGAAGATTCCCATGAAGAAGAAACCATTGTTGAAGACGATTTTGAAGAATGGCAAGTTTTTTCTCGCTTGATACCTCCAAACAATATCACAATTTTTGACCTTCAAACTCTTGGTCAAAGGGAATTTAATATATGCTTTAATTGAGATCAATCAATGGTTTCAAATGATGTTTCCAAAGAAGCTATATATTTTATAAAAATTTCCAAATCTAGGGGTGATATTGTTGAAAATTCTCTTTCCACAATTCCTTCACTAACATCCTTGTCAGAGAAACAACGACAAGCCTTTGAGATCATATTACGACACTTAGTTGAATATGAACATCGTGAACCTCTTCACATGATTATACAGGGCACTGCTGGCACTAGAAAGTCTTTTCTTATTCACTATATTTCTCATGCTCTTTCTGCTTCAGTAGCTAATGGCCATAGTCTATTGTTTTTAACCGCTCCGACAGAAATAGATGCTTTTAGTATACATGCAAAAACAATACACTCCTCTCTAAAATTTCCTATCAAAGATATGAGACCACTACAAGGACACTCATTGGAAATATTTCAATAAGAAATGAGGCATATTCAATATATTTTGATTGATGAAATGATCTTTCTAGGACCAAGATTATTCATACAGATAGATTCTTGATTACGAGAAGCATTTCCTGATAAAAAAACTTCTCCTTTTGGTGGTAGATCCATCATTCTTGTGGGTTACCTTGATCAATTCTGTCAAAGATAATCCCTTGTATGCAGGTAATACAGCAGGGAAAGTTTTATGGAAAAACTTCAACATTGTTGTTACTTTGGATATAATATTTCGACAACTCTTGAGTAACATAAGAAACGCTGAACCTGTTATTGATGATTGGGATCTTCTTATGTCATGGGTTGATATGATTTTGCCTCCAGTGGAAAGGAGTTTATTTCATTTAGCAATTCACTTGTTCCCAACAAATGATTTGGTCACCTTGCATAATAGACAAATGTTAAAGTCATTAAATACTCCAATTGCACAATCTGTAGCTGAGCATACAAGACGAGCTGAAATTGCTGGTGTTGATGATGATCAACTAGAACGTGAGGTTTTTCTATGCCCTGGTCAATGTGTCATGTTGACATGTAACTTGTGGGTTGAATCTGGCTTAGTTAATGGTGCACTTGGTTACATTCAACAAATTTACTATAGCCCTGGTACAAAGCTACCCCAACTTCCAATGTTCACTACTATTCTTTTTGATAAACATTGGTGTTCCTTTCGACAAAAATAATTTGAATATTGTTCTCATCACACCTGTTACAAGAGGAAATAAGAAACAAATTCCTCTAAAGATGGCATGGACCCTTACTATACACAAATCATAGGGTTTGACTTTAGATTGAGATACTATTGATATAGGCAAGAAAGAGTGTCAAGGGTTGACCTTCACATCCATATCAAGAGTGAAATTGATAGATGGGTTTGCACATATCTCCACCTTTCTCTTTTCAATGTTATGCCAAGATGAAAAATAGTGCTTATGTTACTATTAGGAAGAAAGAAGAGAAATGATTACACTCCTTGTCATTGTAGCATCCCATGTAAGTACTTTATCTCTTCATAAAATGTGTCTGGTTTGTTGATTTTTTGTCATTTGTAGTTACTATTCTTCTATTAATCTTATCTTCTCTATTTTTTTATATGTTTTATACCTTTAGTAGTTTCGTTTTACTATGTCTATAACAAAAGAATATAATTATTTACATTGTTACATTCATTTACTACTAACCAATAACATTTCAACAATCATATTATTACGCATGGAAATAAATGTTTATCCGATTCTCATATGCATAGTTGGACTCTCCTAGACATGTAATATTTCATGCTAATATTTTTTGTAACTCACGAAGAAAATAGAAGAAAATTTCCATACACACAGTCTATTTCTATTTCACCTCATAGTTTATTTATTTTTGTTTTTCCTATCCTGCAGTTATGGACAACTCATATGCTTTGAAGTTCGGTTTTGCTTTGCATGAAATAACGCAACATGAGCATTTTATTCATGGAATTCAATCTATGGTCACCAACCAACACCTTGAACCATTCGACTTATTTGATCGATCTTTGCAGTGCTTGTCTAGACTAAAGGAAATTATACACACATATATGCATATATGTGATAGGGAAGCGAGGAGACATTTGAGAAAAGATTGGCTTCATAGACAAAATGGTCATGGTCAATATATGCATATATGTGATAGGGAAGCGGGGAGACATTTGAGAAAAGATTGGCTTCATAGACAAAATGGTCATGGTCAAGTCGATCTTAATTGGTGTTGTCGATTCCACCAATCTAGTTTCATATTAGAGTAAGATTCTAACAATTTTATGGGATTTGGATTTTTTTTTATATTTTGAAACTTCATTTTTTGAAGTTTAAACATAAATATTATTTTATGCAATGTTTTTTAATCTATATATTTTATCCCTTTCCTTCTATGTTATAGAATGTTTTTGAAATTGATCAAACTTTTTGTTTTTTTCATTATACATTATACTTCTAATTATTGTTGTATTTTTCTCAACCAGTATTATGGACAACAGAGATTTTTCAAGCTTTAGTTGGGCTCTATATCAAATCTCCAAACAAGAAGAATAATTTACTCTCTTAAAAAATTTCATCTCTCTGCGAACTGATATAGAGTGTCACATATTTGACAATACCTTTAATTTTTTGTTAAACCTGAAGAATTCAATGTTGCAACTACAACATATTTTTGTAATGATTGGTGTTGATGTAAACTCACCTTCCATTTATCATGGACTGGTATAGTCTTTATATAGTTGTTGAGTAAAATTGTAATGAACAGAGTTTACAAAATTTTGAACATATGTTTTCTTAAATTTGAAAAGAGATTTTCAAATTATATTTCTTAACTTTCATTCAAAGGTTTGTTTAAGAAAAATTTCAAAAATATTCATATATCATATGACCTTTTGGATGAAAATATGATCTGAAAATATGATATTCCATTTTGACCCTTTCGAAATTCTTCTTTCATGCATTGCTATCTTTTTTATTTCTTTTATTTATTATTATATATATATATATATTATTATATGGATTTATTTTCTACCCTTATACAAGGAAACACCATTTTTTTTACTGAAAACAAATGTTTAAAGGTTCATGAGCATTAACAATGCAACACAACTCAAAAGTGATGGATGCAAATAATTCATAGATTTTATGATGGTGCAATTTATAATTTATATGAACCACATGTGCCATTAATATATAGAAAGAAAATTCACAATGTACTAAGGGATAAAATCTCAATACTATGATCTTACCCACACCATAACATATTATGTATATATTGATGCAAATAAGTCATAGATTTTATGATGTTGCAATTTATAAATTACATGATTCGCATGTTGCATAAAGAATGGAACACAACTATACTAATATTTAAAGTGAAAATTTAAAATGCATCCCTTGATAAAAGGATTTTATCGACACCACAATGACAAACTTTTCCCACTTTCCCACTGTCATCATCATTTGCAAATGTCTCCATCATCTACCCTTATACAAGGAAACAACATTTTTTTACTAGAAACAAATGTTTAAAGGTTCATGAGCATTAACAATGCAACACAACTCAAAAGTGATGGATGCAAAAAAGTCATAGATTTTATGATGGTGTAATTTATAAGTTTTATGATCCACATGTTCCATTAATATATACAAAGAAAATTCAATACTATGGTCTCAATACTATGATCTTACCCACACCACTATATATTATGTATATATGGATGCAAATAATTCATAGATTTTATGATGTTGCAATTTATAAATTACATGATCCACACGTAGCATAAAGAATGCAACACAACTATACTAATATTTAAAGTGAAAATGTAAAATGCATCCCCGAATAAAATGATTTTATCGACACCACAATGTCGAACTTTTCCCACTTTCCCACTGTCATCATCATTTCCCAAGGTGTCCATCTAATGCTTTTTGGTCAACGTCACATTAGGACGAATATTTCCCAATGTCACAATGTGACTTTACAATTATTTTTTTCAGGGTTTACTTTATTAATACTTTATACTTTATTAATTTATTATTTAATAATGTATAAATCCTTCATTAATACATACTTGTATTAATTATTATGCATTAATATATTAATTATATATTGTTTATAATATTAATGTATTAATATATTATTTTTAATATATTTGTAATTTCTTTGAACCATGTGACCTTTTTTTCTCAACGTCGCATTATCACAAATATTTCCCATTGTCACATTGTGACATGCCTTTTCCAATGTCACCATGCCACTGTAATAACATTTCCCAAAGTCGCATTCCAACATGCATTTTCCAACATCACTTTATGGCTTTAATAATATTTCTGAATATCGCATTTTGACGTGCATTTTCCAACGTCACAATGTGTCTTTAATCATTTTTTATTTTTGTTTTACTTTATTAATACTTTATACTTTATTAATGTATTATTTAATAATGTAAAAATACTTAATAAATCATTCTATGTATTATTAATGTATTAATATATTAATTATAATATATTTTTTTTATTTTTTTAACATTTTAATTATTATTTAGGTAATACACTAATATAATATAATAATGTATTAATGTGTCTATGTATGAATTATTAGACTATTCATGTATTATTATTTTAATAATTTTATTATTTTATTTATGTATTACTTTATTATTCTATAAATAGTTTACTATTGGTTTAATACTTAAATTTTAATACTTTCATGTAATATTATACTAATATTTATTTTTATTTATTAAGATTTAATATAATTTAAATATTTTATTTTATGAATTGTTTATTTATGTATAACTAGTTTATTAATGTTTTACTGTAATACATTAATTTTTTATTTAATAATTATAAATAATATATATTTTTTAATATTATTAATTATAAATATATTATTATTAATAAGTATAAATAATTTATGTTTATTATTATTATTTATTATAAATATTGTATTACTTTATTTGTATTAATAAATTACTATTAATATTATAAATAAGGTTTTCTTATTAATTTATAATATTAATAATATTTTATTAATAAAGTACTAGTAATATTATTTATTAATGTTATATTATTAATATAATTATTAATAATTATTTTTTATTAATAATAATGGTATTATTATATTTATTAATAATAACTCATTATTATTAATATTTCTAAAGTGGTTGTTGCTATTAATAATAAGTTATTATTAATTAATAATTACATTTTTTACTAATTAGTAATAATTATAATTAATCTATTATTATTATTATTATTATTGTTATTTATAAATATATTATTATAATTAATGTATTTTTATTTTTATAATTTATAATAAATTATAATTAATGTAATACTTTATTTTTATTAATAATAATGTTTTATTATAAATATAATTATTAATTATTAATATTAATTTATTATTAATCATATTTATAAAGTGGTTGTTGTTATTAATAATGAGTTATTATTAATTAATAAATTAATTATGTACTAATATATTAATATATTAATGGTAGTCCTTAAAGCATGTCTACCATCAACTAACAATAACCACTTTATAAAAGTAATTGATATCAACCACTTTGATAAAGTGGTTGTTGCTAATTCTATATATATTAAAAATTATAACGTGAAACTCCTTTGGAAAGTGAAACCTTTGATCTCATTCCATAAAAATATAAGGTGTGTGCCGTGCAATAAAGAGGGCAGCAAAGTTGATTGCGTATATTTCTTGTGCCTATATGTCACCATTTTTTCTTGTTTTTAAACCGATGAGACCATGGATATAGAGGAATCTCGCCCACAAGGAGGGTTCTAAGAATGGTCTGAAATAAATGAGGATTTGAAAAGAGATATATTGGCATGGGTGCCATTGGAATGTTGTTGCAGACTTCGGGGTGTATCCAAAGAATATGATGTCTTACTTTTAAGGCACATTCACATATATTCTCTCAACCTAACCCTAAAACGCTAATACTAATAAAACTTAACTTTAAAACCCAAACCCTAATATCAATAACTCTTAATTCTAAAACCCCTAATATCAATAACACTTAACTCCAAAACCCTAACCCTAATACCAATATCCGTATTTTCCAGGCCAAGTTTGATGCAATGGATAATGAATAACTCTTCCAGGATCATCTGAAACAATTAATACTTGTTGAGAAAAAGGCATAGACCATCGCCCTCTTCCTACTTAGTGTTGAGGTTAGTTTGAATTTCTTGGACAGTTTGCAGACTACCCTCCGACCTTTTGCAGTCCCACCATTCTGATTACTGCAATTTGTATCAGACGAAATGAGGCCACAGAAAATAAGTAAAGTTCTGTACAGGGACAAACTTGTGAATGGCAGGCCCAAAGAGTGGCTGCAATACACGGAAAACGTACCTCTGTGTATCAGATTTCTCGGCATAACCTTGTGAATGGCGGCCCCAAAGAGCGGCTGCAATACACGGAAAACGTACCTCTGTGTATCAGATTTCTCGGTATAACTTGCATTGTCGTTGCCTAGTATATGTAAAGAACTCCATGCAGATAAGATATTATATATTGTCATTATCCATTGTCATTTTGAGGACTTCACTTGAATGACGCTCCTGCTCAATGCCACTATTCTCCATTGATCAGGAGGTAGGTTCTCCACTGATACAAATGGAAATGTAAGCATCATAAGAAAAATAAATAAGAGAACAAGGCCACACATAAAAAAAACACAAAATAAAAAACAAAATTATATACAAACACAGTGAACAGACTTGCAAACCTGTTGGTAATTGATGCAGTCTTGTCAATCATCTGACATGATGCAATCTATTTACAGTTTTATTTTATGTCGGTTAGTATTCAGATATAGATTGTCTGACTAAATAATGCATGCAAAATGCATGAGTAGTTTTGTAAAATCAATTGTTGTAAGCGTTCAATCAGGAGCAACTAGTTGTTTGTTCTATGAAGCTATGTATTGTTATAAAAATCAAGGTTGATCACAGTGAACATAACCTTTTTGTGCAATTACAATTCCTTCTTCTTTCTATGATATTGTAATTTAATTGAATTTAATATTTAGTATATTGTTATGTTATTTCATTGAATGATTATCTAGTCCATAGATAGGCCTGCATAGATCCTTCATTTGGTATCAGAGTTGGTTGTTGTTTTAGGGTAATTATGTCAAACTCTAATTCATTTCCCATTCCAGAATTTAATGGAAGTGATTATGATTATTGGTGCATCAAGATGATGAGCTTTTTGATACAGAAAGATCTATGGGAGATTGTGGAAACGGGTTATGCAGAGCCAGAAGATTGGACCACTCTTAATGCAAATGATAGAGTAGCTAAGAAGGAATCTAGAAGGAAGAATTCTCAAGCTTTATTTCATATTCAAATTGCTCTTGATAAAAGCTTGTTTCCAAGAATTGCAGGTGCAAAGATAGCAGTGGATGCCTTGAACACTCTACAAGAAGCTTACCAAGGCAGTGATCAAGTAAAAGTTGTCAAGCTACAAACATTGAAAAGAGAATTTGAGAATTTGAAGATGCAAGAAGCTGAAAATGTAAGTGATTATTGTGTGAGAGTAAAAGATGTAGTCAATAAGATGGCTACTCTTGGAGAAATTGTGGATAAAGAGGTTTTGAGAAAAAGGGTGTTGAGGTCTCTAACACCAAGGTGGAACCATGTTGCAATAATCATTGAAGAAAACAAGGATTTGTCTACTCTTTAGTTTGATCACCTAGTTGGGTCTCTTATGTCTCATGAAGAGATATTGATAGATTCATTTGGAGAAAGTGGCGAAAAAGATTTTTCTTCAAAATTTCAAATTACAAAGAATGAAGATGCCAACACTAGCAGCAAAAGAAACCAAAGCCAAGGTAGAGGTCAAAATCAGAATTATCCAAGAGGAAGAGGTGGTTCAAGAGGAAGAGGCAGAGGCAGATTTGATAAAAGAAATATCCAGTCCTATTATTGTAAAAGGTATGGTCGCTTTGAAAGTGATTGTAGATTAAAATAAGGAAATAATAACACAGGTGTTAATTATGCTCAAGAAGGTGATGAAGCCTCTTAAAACAATTTATTTTTATCTTATGACAAAGATGAAAATGGCACTAAAGATATTTGGTATTTAGATTTGGGTTGTTCTAACCACATGTCAGGAAATAAGAAACTATTCTCTACAATGGATGAGAGTTTCAAATCCAAGATAAATCTAGGTGATGACAAAGCATTGGAGGCTTCCGCAAAAGGAGCTATGGAAGTCCATACTAAAGAAGGTATGAAAAGTGTTAAAGACATTTATTACACTCCAAATTGAAGCATAATTTATCGAGTGTTGGCCAATTGTGTGAGAAAAATTATAAGGTGGTGTTTGAAAATCAACAATGTACAATTTATGATAAGAATAGAGGCAATAAGGTGTGTTATCGCACAGTTTGTAGGAAGGGTTTAGGTAGCTTGAGTCAAGGCTTCAAACTGGCGTAACAGGAACTTCCCCACCCACTGTTACCTCGGTGGGGAGCTCTTTCTATTTAGGATTTCTAGTCCAAGGGAGACGTCCCTATGTAATCTGGGTTTCAGAAGGGCCAGAGGGCTAATGGACCAAGTTAAAGATTCCCTTTCACAGATTACCGCCAAGAATGAGATAGTCAAAGGAGATATTCCACTGATGAGACACCTGTTTGCGAGACAAGACAAACAAAGCTAGAAAATGTGCTTGCAGTGGGTTAGTACTTCACAATATCAATGACTATCCTCAAATATACATATGAGCAATGATTAGATGTAATTATTGACGAAGTCAATGATTACTAAACAAAGATAAATAGCTTATATCACTTCTT